>BDDA01001151.1:0-14624 GCA_001662385.1 Chlamydomonas asymmetrica | reverse complement strand
CAACCCCCCCCCCCCCCTTAACCCCACGCCTCCACCCATGTCCCTGCTCCCCCCCCTCTGCCTCTCCTCACCTTGTGCTGGGGGAAGATGCGCCGCAGCAGCGCCTCCTGCTCCTCCATGTCAATGCCTGTCACGCCACTGCCACCCCACTGCACCAACCATCACGCGCAACAGACATGCACAACGGCAAACTTTGACGCTGGTGGACGCTGTGTTGGGGGACAATCACTCTGTGGGTATGATTGCCACAAAGGTTCAGGTTCAGTCTGGCCTACAGGACCCAGGCCATTGACGTGCAAACAACCAGCCACTAGACCACGCTTACACGTCACGTTACTCTTAATAGCAGCAATTCATTTTGACCATGTCAGTCTGCATGCAGGTTTGCATGCCACTCCCTGCCCTGTGCGTTTCTCACCCTGACAGACTCCAGCGTAAGCGACTGACCCAGACCCTCCAGTGCCATGCCCTCCTCGTCCTCGCCCGCAACACCGTCGCCTGCAGCGGCGGCGGCGGCGGAAGCGGCAGCATCCTTGCCGCGCTTCTTCTGCTGCCGCTGCTGCTGCTGCGCCTGCTGCTGCTTGCGCTGCTTCTCCTCCTCGCTGTCCAGCAGGCCCATCTGCTTCAGCAGCGAGGGCCGCGCCTGCCGCCCCTCGATCTCCTCCAAGCCCCACTCCAGCTGCGCATCGTACCGCACACCGTACGTCGGTCAGGACAGGTGCAGTCTCTCTATCCATCCGCAACGCACATGCACACTGCATGGCCCCACATGAATCACACAGCATGCCCCTTGGGCACTCTTCCTGACACAGCACCCAGCATGATTACAACACCTTGAGCAAACGACAGGCTTGCGAAGTAGCCGGGACAGGGTTGTGTGCAGAATGTACTACACACCAGGCTGAGCGCTCCCTCTCACCTCCTCATCGTCCAACGCGTTTGTGCCCGGCAGGCCGTCCGCCACGTCGCCCGCAAACGCGCCGGCGGTACGCGTCCCGCTGCCCACCCGCCCGCTCTTCATGGCCTTGGAGCGCGGGGCGACGGCGCTGCTGCTGCTGCTTGCCGCCGCTGCCAGCGGCCCCGCCTGCGCATTGCTGCGCCTCCTCGCCTCCTCGTCTGCTATCGCCGCAGCGTCGTCCTCGTCACCGAAACCGTCGTACATTTCGTCGTCATAGTCAGCGCGGCTGCTCTTGCCGTCCCTCTGCTGCGTGCTTGCCCTGAGCGGTCGGAAGCGAGGCCAATCAAATGCAAGCCAGGTGGACACACATGCATCATTGGGTAAAGGTGGTGGTGTCGAAAACAATGGGAAGGCCATGCTGGGGGTGGAAGCGTACGACTGGTCAGCTTTCCAGACTTTGGTACGTTTACGGTCCCAAGCTCTCACAACCATGACGCATGGCAAATGTTGGTTTTGTGTTATTCAAAGAGACTTGCCAAGTACGTGCTTGTGCCCTGCACGCGATTCAGCACGCCATGTCAATGGCCATATAGGGGACCATAAGGAGTTATGGTCTTACGGATGCTTACCGGCTACTGCTTGCGGCAGCAACCTGGCCCCAGCTGTCGTCATCCTCGTCCACAAAGTCAAGGTCAAAGTCATCATCGTCATCCTCGAAAGCGGCATTCTCGCCGTCAGACTTGGGTGTGATCACGCTGCGGACGTTACCGTCCTCATCGTACTGCGTAATGGCCTGCGGTACGACCATGCAGTACGGGCATAGGTGTGAGCGGTGCAGCAGGACAACAACTAGGACACAGGCAGTGCGGTGATAGCAGCACATCGCACAAAACCATGCACGCACGCCCACTGCCCGGTTTCATGCCTCCCGCTGAAACTGCGTTCTGGCAACCAACGGTGGAGGAGTGAGAGCATACAAGCGTGCGCGGCTGGCGCGCGCCTTTTTCGCACGCAAAGAAGATGCGATATGACTTGCAACCGTAAGCAAAAGTCCGAGAGCCTCGGTTCCTAAACTTCCAAGGGCCGTAGTAGAACAGACAGGATCGCTGTGCTGCCCACGTCCCGTCCTCAGTCGCTCACCGTAGAGCCGTCGTTATCAAACGAGATGGTGAACGCCGGCTGCGATGTCTCTGCGGCTGCTGCGCCCACGCCGCCGGCCGCCACCGCAGCGGCGGCGGCGGCCGCGGCCGCCACTCCGCTCATGCGTGCTCTTGAGCCGCCGGCTCTGGCTGCGCCCCTCTGCTGCTGACCACCAACGGCGTCCAGCTCATCCCCACTCGGATCGTAAGCATCCGGGTCCTGCGAGCAAGGTGTCAGGTTCCAGTTCAGGTACGCAAAGCTGCCATCGCATCACATGTGCGCACGCAAGTGGCATACACACGCTGATCGATGGCAGGCTGGCAAATCACCCATCAACTCTTGCAAAAGCGAGCTACTGACAACCCCTGGCCTCACTGCTGAACGTGCTCACCTTCCAGCCCGCCAGGGATTGGCCGGCCGCTGCTGCCGCCACTGCTGCGCACACAACAACACATGCAAGAACATTAGCCGGGATCAAGTGACCATTAGCTGTATCCAAGTGACACAATGCAGCTTTCACGCATCCAACATCATGGACTACGGTGGACGCTGCGAAAGCACCGCACACAGAGTGCTGTCTCGGCTTGAATGCTTCATTGCCACACGCACCTCCCTCTGGCAGGTCCATTTTGGGCAGCTTGGTCTTGCGTTTGCCCTTGGACAGCGTATCAGTGGCCTCTTTCATCTGCACACACACACGCACACATGCATAGTGCAGGGAGACACAGTGTGGAGAGGGAGGGAGAATATCGACAGGCGGGTGACGGGCAGGCATGGGCACGTGGCCTGGCACAGAGTTCTGCAAACCAAAATGCGGTGCGGCCAGGTCGGAGGGACGCTGCAGTTTGCGGCGTGCGCTCGCTAAGGGGTGCGGAGCAACGCGAATACGCGATGTGCACGCGCAGTCGCATGCGCTCACCTGATCCACATCATCCTTTGACACCCTCCCTGCAGTGAAGCATCCACATTATATCAAACACACATAGCACCAGCAACCGTGGATTAAGCTACGCTTGCTGGAAGCATCACACCATGGCAGGCGCACGGACACAACGGCTCGGCATGGCAGCGTGAAACCATGAAGAATACGGAACGCTCTTCCCAATGCATGCGTGTGAATCCCGCGTGTGTGAGCTGCGCACGCACGGGCGCGTGGGTGGTGCTGGGCTGCAGCAATGCAGCGTGATCACGACGCCCATCTTGACTTGCCAAAGTGTGTTTATGCAGCGCTCACCTTCAGCCAAAAGCCGTTCCTGCAGCAGCGTCATCCCAAACAGGCCAGCTGGAGAGTCCTTAGCCACAAAAGGGGACGCGGTCGAGCGGCGCTTTGCTGGCATGCCCTTCGCATCGCCCTTTCGACTGACATTGCCTGGCCATCAAGATGCGTGCCAAGGTGGGAGGCCAACGTGCAAGCACAGCCCGTGCAAGGTGGCAAGTGGAGTGATTCAGTCAGCATGAACAGTTCGGTCAGCGTTGAAACGACACCATATATGCTGTGCATGAGACGCTCGCAGCGGCGAAACCAGGGCTGTGGGAAGTCTACACACGCTGTCCTATATCAGTAACTTACAACACTTGAGATGCTTACCTTTGCTTTTGGATTGTTTAGGAGATGTGCTACTGGTACTAGGCACCGCAACCACACCCCAACCATCGTCCAAAAAATCTGTGGCCTTGCCGCCAGCGGCGGCGCCCTCTGCTGGCTTCGCAGCATTGCCACTGCCCTTGTCACTGGTGAACAACTCTCTCAGCTGCCGGTCTTTTGCTGCTGCTGTGACAATGCCAGGACGCTGGGCAACGCCTGCACAGCAGCAACAGTTGCAGCAACAGGTGCAGCTTCAGTGCATGCATGACGCAACGCTGGCAAACGGGGGCGGTCAAACTACAAGTCATCAAGAACGTGAAGTTGTGCATTTCCTGGTGCTGTGAAACTGCGTGGCGCTGCTGCGTGCAGTTACTCACCATGCTTGCTTTGAGCAAGGCAACGCCCTCCTGACCCCGTCGACGCGAATCCAAGTCCTCTGAAAAACAGGGTGCATACAGCCATACATTGCTCAACACAAATATTGCAGGAGGTGCTCGCCCGTTAAGCGCTTGCATTTCTCTGTGGCTGCTGTGCCATAGCACCGGCTAATAATGGCCACCAGGAGTTGACACTGGCAAAGCCCAGACAAAAGCAAGTCGGCAACTTGCCTTGCGTGCATTCAAGAGAACCCGCGTCAGCTGTGGGCTATAAAACAGCACGTCCACGCGTATTGATGGTTCAAGGGCAACTGTCACGCCGGTGAAGTACGTTGCCCGCTCTCGTGGCTGCTGTACTATTACTTGTGTATGCCTCTGATATGCATGCAGGGTGAGGCGCATTCAAATGTACATGTGCGTGCGCGTAGAACTTTTTCCACAATGCACTGCGGCATGACTGCTGACTGCACAGGCAGCACGACTGTGGCACAAGGCACATGCAGAAGCATGTACGCAGTGCTTTGCTTATTTGAGCTGCTTACTTGTACACAGCGTTTCTGAGCTGATTTACATCACCTTGGCTCTTGGTCTTGGCCTGCATTGCCCGATGCCCGCCCCTCTCTCAGGTTGACTGTGCCGATAGGCTGCACAAAATGCTGTCAGTTCACTCTGCTATGCACCGGTGTACTGGTGCTGGTGTCCCCAGCACAAGCAGTTACTGCCGCCAGCCCCGACTGCTGGGACCGGTGCTGCACAGAACACAGCCCGTCCTGCAGGCTTTGCCACAGCAGTACTTCACTTCAGCTGCAGGAATAACCTCCAGTGACAACATAAGCAGCAGCTTGCATACCAGCCTCAGCGCGGGCCCCCGCTGGCACAAGCCTGGGGTGCCCCAGCGCAGGTTGGAGCGCTTGCAGGCAGGAGCAGCCAAGGGCTCGAAAGGCGGGGGCGGTGACCAGGTTGATAAAACCAAGCGGGAGGAGAGCAAAGCTGACTTCTCAGCGCTGTGGGCGCGTCGTTTCAAGAATTTCTTTTCAGCGCGGAGGAACTACTTGAAGGACGCAGATGCGTCCCCCGATGACGACGCTGACAAGAGGGCAGCGCAAGCGGAACTTGCAGCTATGAAAGAGGACCTCGACAGCCTCAAGCAGGATCTGGCCCAGGAAAGGAAGGAGCGCTACAGGCAGAAGGCGGACTTTGAACGGCCCATCCTACGCGAGGCGCAGATTGAGGCCAACCGCGTGACCGAGCCTCTGGCGCGCGCGCTTGGGCTTGACCCCGCTGAAGTGGCCCCAGAGCCTGTTTCTTTGGAAAAGCCCACCTATACGGGCAAGGAGTGGATCGAGTACGACGTCTCCATGGCCCGAGTCGAGCTGTGAGTCGCAACCACCGTAGTTTTGCCTGTTGAGCAAAACTGCCAGAGCCTTGCTTAGGCTGGGGTCTCTGAGTTTTGCGCCAGTTGTCTTCGGTACAGCTTCGTCACCCTTGTTGCCTGCGACGCGTGCGCTGTGCCTGCACGGCGACCATGCAGACAAAACAACGTGGGCGTCAAGGTTGCGCTCGCGATAGGGCAGATGCGCGACCTCATCAGGGCGACCCTCCTCTTGCCATTCACGCTCGCATCCACGCTCCAAAGCAGCTGGCAGGCCATCTTTGCCACCCAAAGGTGTGTGCCAGCCATAATGCATGCTGCCCACACCGGATGCCACCTATCCAAACGTTACACACCGGATCGCATTGCACAGCATGCAAGGCTTTCCCACCCTGGATTGACATGTCCTCATTACTTCATTTGATCATGCGTTGTCACACTCAGTTGTGCTGGTGCGGAGACGCGACAACCAGAACACTAGGGGTGCGCACGTGCATCGGGAATCGAAGCGCTGCCTGTCAGCTGGGCTGATACTGTTACTCGGCAGTATAAGCAGCATGTGCGTAACGTTGCAGCAGCGCCACCACCGCTTCCAAACATGCTAGGTCAAGCAACAAACAGAAAGTCACTCAACGGCATGACAGCACAACTCCCCGACGCTCGGCTGCTTGCGAGGCCAATCCGCCCCGCCTGCATTTTGCCTGGATCCATGCGCCGACCACCGCCGCGGCTAAACAAGCTGTCAAAGTGAAACAACCAACTGCAGGGCATGCATGCGTCAGCTGTCAACGCACATGCACACCGCAATGAATCCACGCAGAGGGTGTTGTCATGAGCGCCCTGCCGTACCGTACTGCAGCCCGCACCGTCGTTTCCTGTTGCATGCGTACTGACACGATTGACACCGGTCGTTCCATGTGTTTGCTGCGTGGCATGGCGTGGCGGCTGCAGCTACCAGAACTTCTTGATGTCGGAGGGCGAGCGCATATGGTTCTGGCGCAACCGCATGGAGAATGAGCGCTGGTTCTGGGAGCGCTTCGCCTGGGACTGCCTGATGATGCGTAAGTACCGCAGTGCCAACGTGGGTGTGTTGACAGACAGTGTATAATGCGACAGCGCGCACGGCTCACCCGCCTTCGATCCCTCCCCCCCCCGCATTCATTCCCCCTCCACCCCCCCCGCTCACATCCCTCACTGCTCTCAGCCCCCGTAGCCCCAACCCCCTTGCCTCCCCTTGCTGCACTCACCCTTGTCTGATTTCACGCAGCCCTCATCTGCGGCATCGGCTACCAGCTCATCACCCCGCCGCACTTTGTGTGGGCGGTGCTGGTGCCCCTGGCGCTCAGCGTGTGGCAGAACGGCGCGCTGCCGCGCCTCTTCTCCATCGACTTCTGGTGCATCGCCTACTTTGGCTTCTACCGCAAGTGCTGGCCAGAGTTCTCCGCAGCCGCGACGAACCTGGTGTTCGGGTGGTGAGCGGGCTGCTGATAACGACAATCCGGGAACATGGACGGCACAGCGTGGGATACCCACCGCCCTGCGGTCAGCGCCCTGCGGAGCGCTTACGTGCGCAGTCCCACCTGCGTACGGCGATGACTGTCAGAGGCTCTGTGCTGTGAGCTAGAGGGCCTACACATAGCACGCGCTTGAATGCTTATGTGCTTGTGGCTGATATGCCAAGTGGTGTGCACCCAGCGTAGCCCTGAACGAGTGCCCCTGGCTGACACACGTGGCGCTCGAATGCGCAAGCGCGTGCCAGTGCACACCAAGGGGGTGGCGGGCTCAAGGGTGGTGGCTGCGTGCAGTACTGTGGATCGCTTTGCTCAATGGAGCGCTGAAACCCACTCTGGAGGGACCACCCTCGCCAACACCGGTCGCGAGGGTGTAACGCCGCCCGTGACGCCGCAGCCCTTGCTGAAGTGGCTGTTGCATCCGTTCAGCCCTCGCCTGCCCTGTGCATGCGTTACGAATGCCGCCGACCACACTGACTCAGCACTGCAAATGCAATGTGAAGAGATGTCATGCGGGCAGGCATGCTGAGCAACGGGCTGGCGGTGGCAAGGACGATGCGATCGTGCCCGTGCCATGCTTATGGCATGCCTCTGCTCGTCTCACCATTCTGCTCGTGTATTTGTGGACCACATCGTGACTGTCATGCCGGCACACGTGTGTAATTGCTCGACCTGGTGTGCGTGTAACGTGAGCGCTGGGTGTGTTCCAGACTTCCAGCTGACGTTTCAGTGGGGCCACAATCTGTCAACTGTCAGCCAGGACAATTGCCAGGACAGGTGGCGGCATGCATAGGGTCACGCATGCTGGCATGGCAGCTCTACAATGTGCTCTGGGGCGAAAGGCGTGTACATGTTCAATCTTTGCTGCCTCCAGTTTGGTGGAGAGACCAGGCTTGCAACATCTCCCTTTTCTCCCCTTACCCGGAACGTCGTCTCGACTATCTGCGTTGCGCTGCTTCACCCAACTACTCAAACAGTCGGTCTGTTCATACGGTTAGGTTGTGACTTTTGTGCGGCGAAATGCAGTCAGGCGCGCTCCAGTCGAGGGGGCAAACAGTTGCTGGTGGGCACAGGCAAAGAGGGCCAAAGCCTTTCACCCCAGCCAGGCCCCTTGTTCCCGCCCCTAGGCTAGTGGTGAACTCACAGCCTACAGACAAGCAGGTGAGACCTGTAATGCCAAGCGGTGGTCCTTACCTAGAGCTCTTGGCTCAGTGCAGCAGCGCCATGCGCAAGTTGTACATCAATTCACTCGTTGCTTTGCGCAGCACTGATATGCTTGTTTCTACAGGAAGAATGCATTATCTGGTGTCTTTGCATTGCTTCCCCTTTCCACACCAGGACCCACCAGCACTGGGCGGCAAGTCAATTGATTCCGAAGGCGCGGGCCGCAGTTTCACCAGCCCTGGCTGGCTAACCCAGCTCAACTTGCTATGGGGAGGCAAAGGAGTGGGTCGCCTAGAGAATGTTGCTGTTGTGCGGCTTATCTGCACCGTTGACTGCGGATGCCAGAGGAATGGATTGTGGGTTGGTACGCAAAAGATAACCCTTGGACACATGCTTGCTCCTTGTCCGCAGAACATTCCAGTCGCCGACGCAAAGCCTGATGACATTAAGGACCTCTTGGGTGGTGCTCTGTTCAAGGCCCTGTTCAAATGGATGCAGGTGCGTGTGTGACACACTAGTGGCCTGCAAGCGTCGCGTTGAATGCCCTTTGGTCCTGTGCTCAACAGAAAGGACGTGCGCAAGGCTCAGCAACGGTGCTTTCGTTTTGCAGGAGTCTGGCCCAGTTTACCTCCTCCCTACGGGGCCAGCCTCATCATTCCTCGTCATCTCGGACCCGCAGTGCGCCAAGCACGTCCTGCGTGGCACCGACAACGCCACACGCAATGTGTGAGTGCTTACAGCCTTACACACGATGCAGCTCAGCGAGTCGCCCCTTTGAATGCATACTGGTGGTTCCAGGTGCCTCACATGGATGCCTTATGCACACGTGCATGGTTGGACGGCACGCTTGCGGCGGATGGCGTTTGCAGCCCTGCAAGCCTGCATGAGCCACAAGCGGGATGTCTTTTCAAGATACCACACCTCAACACCTGCAACTGTGACTGCATGCATGGACCATGCTACAGCTGCTCAGTGGCGGTGTTGCATTGTGCCTTGCAAGGACTGACGCATGCACGCAACACCATGGCCAGCAATTGCTGGACAGGTGCTTGGGCAAGTCCCGCATGCAGATGCCCACAGGATGCTGTACTTGCATGCACACTGCAACATGCACACACTGCTTCGCACGCTGGCTCCTCATGCTACGAGACTGCAATTCCACGACCGTCAGCGATCGCTCGCTCGCTCGCATGCAGCCAGCGCCCTCCATGCACACCCCACTCTCTGTTTGCCGCCTTCTGCACTTGCCACTGCCAGGTCGTAGAACTGGCAAATCGAGTGGAGACCCTCATGGGCATTTAGGGATTCAACTCTTCACGGCCCCCTTGTGTCTGCAGGCGAAACGCATCCAAGCACTGCAGAAGTGCAGAGCATTTAATGACTTGCCATACCAGGATTTGGCATGTTTGTCCAATCAGTTGTACGCACACGCGTGTATGCATGCAGGTACGACAAGGGCTTGGTAGCGGAGGTGAGCCAGTTCCTGTTTGGCGACGGCTTTGCGGTGGCGTGCGGGGAGAAGTGGAAGGCGCGCAGAAAGGCGGTTGGGCCCTCGCTGCACAGGTGAGCGACGCTAGACTGTGGCGGTAGTGGTGTGTGTGTGGGATTGCCATGTCGCATGTGTCATGCGGTGATGCGGTGCATGTGAGCTGTGCGTGGCGAGTGGCGATGCAGTAGGTTGATCTCGAGGACATCAATACGGCGTGCGTTAATGTGTGCCAGGCATGGTGAATCGCTTCTGAAAACTGACGTGTTGCTCAATGCCGCCTGCCACCCAGATGCTTGCACGATCGCGCACACTGGCAACGCACTGCATCCTGTTATATGCGGAATGCATGCATGTGCCGCACATGCGTCGTCGCGTCAGGCCACGTGTACTGCAGCCACACTTTCAGGTCATCAAAACAGTTATTCCTCTTGCGGCAGCCGCCAGATCATCTCAGACACCTCAGTTGCCATTGTCAGGTGCAGTGTCTATCCTGACGCATACCGGTACGCACACTGCACGGCTCCACAGGAATCACACTGCATGGCCTCACGGGCGCCTATTTGGGGCACACACACTCAGACACCTGCCCATCGTCAGGTGCAGTCTCTGTCCATGTGCATATGCTGGGTTCACCGTTCGTGTGCATATGCTGGGTCCACCACCATTCGTATTGTGACAGTGTGAGGAGGGCTTCCTGACACGCGCATCCCCCTGCATGCCTGCAGGTCCTACCTGGAGGTCGCATGCGTGAATGCATGCATGCACACCGCACGCATCATCGTGCATACATAAGTGCATGCATGCGCCATCACACATGCACGCATCCCCATGCATGCAATCATGCAGGTCCTACCTTGAGGCCATGATCAACCGCTGCTTCAGCCCCTCCGCGCTGTTCCTGGCGGACAAGCTGCGCGTGTCGGCGGCCAAGAACGAGGCGGTCAACATGGAGGCGGCCTTCAGCCAGCTCACACTGGACATCATTGGTGAGAAGAAGTGCTGGTTGGCAGGGCTGCTGGCGAGTGCATGCTTGATTCAATTCCACCAATCGTAGGCAAACCGTGAATATTCCCTGCGAGAACTTCAGCACACAAAAGTGTTCTGGCAGACAGATTTGTCTTCCTTGATCCTGTTGTGGTGCGACCCAAGGCGTTCGGCGAGCCGGCACAGTGTACAGACGGTTTTGCGTGGAATTGACTCTGCGTTGAGGCGCAAGGCGCTTTTCTTGAGCAGGCACAGGGCAAGGACACGACATGATGCAATCAGGAGGCTGGAAGGGGTGACCCTGCGCATCACCAATTCACCACACATCCGCAGTGTTTGGGAGGCACAATCGCACGCAGAGCGCTGGCAACGCAAGCCGCACTCACATGGGCAGGTAGATCCAGCAGTGCTCCACATACACCCACGATGGCGCTGCTGCCACATTCGCAACACGTGCACGATTGGTGAAGGCATTGTTGGGGCGCATGGGAAACTGGGTGCTGAAATGCCAGACCACGTGAGACCACCAGATTAAAACGTTGCCATTGCTGCCAGGCACCCACATTGTCAGCGCTTCGCTTCAGGTGCCTCCGGATTTGAAAACTGGAACCCAACTGCGCTGAGCGGCGTAGCAGCTGACGCTCCGGGCTGCGCTTGTAGTACCCGCTGGCAAGGCTTCACAACTTGTGTGTGAGTGTACGTGTGCAATTGTGTGTGCGCGTGCAACCGTTTTACCATGTGTGCAGGCAAGGCGGTGTTCAACTACGACTTCAACTCGCTCACCACTGACTCGCCGCTCATCCAGGCGGTGTACACCGCGCTCAAGGAGACGGAGACGCGCGCCACCGACGTGCTGCCGCTGTGGAGGGTGAGAGAAAGAGGACGAGGGTGAATGCCTGCTTTGTTTTGGTTGTACTATATGGCTGGGCGTTGCAGTCTGGCATGTGGCTGCCTGGGGGCAAAGGGGGATCGTTATTTCGTGAAAAAGGGGTGCAGAAAGCTGAACGTGTGGCGTAACGGGGTGCCGCTCTCAGGCGGTCAGCACACGCAGCCGTGCGAGCTGCAGCAATGCATGTGCATGCATGCCAAACAGTGTCACGCCGAAAAAGCGTGCACACGGATGCCCTCGAGGGCGGGCTGCTAATATACCTGCCCACGTTCAGCGGATTGCTGCCGTTTGGTCCGAGGGGCATATCAGCTGCACAGCCAGGATTGCTCGCCGCCAAATCTTGGCACGCAGTGTTTCAAGCGCTTTCCCCCACTGCGGCACAGTCCCGGTGCCAACCCTGCGTGCCCTGCTGCTGCGCGTTTGCGCAGTTCCCCTTCCTGGCGCCGCTCATCCCGCGCCAGCGCAAGGCGGTTGAGGCCGTGGCGCTCATCCGTGCCACCACCAGCGACCTCATCAAGCAGTGCAAGGCCATGGTGGACGAGGAGGAGATGGCGGCAGCCAGCGAGGCGGCGCAAGCAGGGCAGGTGTGTGAGACCCGGCTGCTGCTTTACCGCATTTACTTAATCACGTGTGTGTCAGGAGGCAAGGCAGGCCGGTGTGCAAGCATATATGCAGGGGGGCGCAAGCAGGGCAGGACAGCTGCTGCTGCTGTTGCATTTATTTCAGTAGTTGCATGTGCATGGAAGGCAAGGCAGGCCTGTGCGCAAGCGTGTGCGCATGGGGCACGAGATCTCCTTCAATGGCACGCTGCCGGTGCGCGGGTTTGGTTGGGGGTGGAACGGAAAGCTACACGCGCTTGGGTGACAACCTGCCGAGAGCACGCTGAGCGCTGTTGCCTGATGCACCATAGTCCTGGTGAACTGAAGGCTGTGCTTCGGGCGTCCTGTTGCGTCACCGCCTGCATGCGTGCGGCCGGTCACTATGTGCAGGAGTACATCAACGACGCGGACCCTTCCGTGCTGCGCTTCCTCATAGCGGCCCGTGAGGAGGTTGACTCAACGCAGGTGGGCGTGGCAGCGGCCAACACGTGCTGAGTATTGCAGGCTTGGGGACGACGTGTGCACGTGAGCGTGACACGCAGAGCCCGGCTACGTGAACGACATGTGAAGCAACAGTGGCATGCAGAACCTGAGCAGCAGTGCTCCTTGCACTTGCCATGAGTGGAAGAGCACACAAGACACATCAATTCAGCATCAATCCATCATGCAGCCGTATCCATCCCGTCCTTACAAACATGGCCTGCCCATACCTTCAACGCACGCCTCGTTTGCATCGTGTACTGCTTCCTGTACTGCACCTCAATACTAGATCGTATGTTGCATCTTGTACTGCCACACACAGCTGCGGGACGATCTGCTGTCCATGCTGGTAGCGGGGCACGAGACGACGGGCAGCGCGCTCACATGGACGCTCTACCTGCTGGCCAGCAACCCCGAGCAGATGGCCAAGGCGCAGGTGAGGTCCCCCGCGCCCCCCGCCCCTGCCGATGCATGTGCAGGCAGACGTACACACACAATGCACGGAATCGGAATGTCGGAATGGCATGATTGGGCGCGCGTTACTCACAGTGCGCTGTGCACACGTGGGCGCCAACCCATCCGCTAATGGCCTACAAGGCCATTGGGTGAGAATTTAGTGCATCATGTGCATGAATCGCTCTCCTGGCTGGTCGCCATCCCAGGGGCCAGCATGCGCCGTTTGGCTACCACGCTCCCAACATCAGTACTCACGCAACACACTAGCATCATTCACACGGGTGTCTGCCAGGATCGTTGGTGTCGTGTGCGTATCTTCTGGGCTGATGATGCTGACGCTGATGAGGCTGATGGTGTAGATCTACTATCCAAGCGGCTGTATTATGGGACCTCAAGCTGACCTACTGTACGTGTCGTGTGTTGCAGTTACTTGCTTCCCGTGGGGCCATGCAGTGTGATTCCCGTGGCGCCGCGCAGTGTGCGTATGCTTATGCGTAAGGAGGTCGTGTGTGCGGCCCCCATGTGCGGCCCCCGTGTGCGTGCAGGCTGAGGTTGACGCTGTGCTGGGTGAGCGCCTGGCGCCCACCATGGCGGACTACGCCGCCCTCAAGTACAACATGCGCTGCGTGAACGAGTCCATGCGCCTCTACCCGCACCCGCCAGTGCTGCTGCGCCGCGCCATGGTGGACGACGTGCTGCCAGGTACGCACAGGCGCACACCCTATGCACATGCACACGTGCACATATACACACACGCACACGCGCATCAGGGATCCAGGAGGAAAATACGCAAGTACTGCTATACTCAGGTACATATGACCGGCCTGCGGTACAATACCAATGGTTGGAGACTGGAGAGACAGCATAGCACTTGGATTCCGAAAGCCGATACGAACAGTGCGGACTGTTGTGAGTGCTCAACTGGAGGGAGCGAATCGACTTCAGGTAGCAAACCTCAACTGCAAAACCCGCAAGTCTTAGGCCCTTGGCCTGAATCATGCTAGTGACTATCATGGCCGTCCTTCACTGCATTTCAAGTCTCCAGCACCCCTCCATCTGGCTCACACCCAACGCGGTACTGATGTTGCGAGCTGCTGGGCGGGGTGCAGCGTGAGGCGCTGCACGGAGAATAATTGCGTGCACAGCGACCGTTGACACCTTGCCTTCCCCTCGGTTGCGATTACTGCGATTCAGGCGGCTACACGGTGAACGCGGGCCAGGACGTGATGATCAGCGTATACAACATCCACCACTCGCCGGCGGTGTGGGGCGCAGACGCGGACGAGTTCAAGCCGGAGCGCTTCCCGCTGGACCAACCCATGCCTACGGAGCTCACGACAGACTTCCGGTGAGCGCGGGAGTGGAGAGGGGACCAGACCGCTCAGGGATATCCATCAGCCTGATGATCTGATCTGTGATGTGCGCCAGTGATTTGCCATTGTCTGGTTGTTTTTGTACACGGCAGCCTCATGGCGTGACGCCAGATGACTGCACTTGTTGGAACCTGGGCCGGGGTAGCGTGAACACCGTCGTCACCATTCATGCTGCATTCATGCACTCGTGGCGCTGTGGTGGCAGTTGTCACGTAGGTGGCAGTAACAGCCCAGTCAACAGGCGTGTTGCCTCGTGCCCTCACTGCACGGTTGCTGCTGACCCCACCCACCCACCCACCCACCCACC
>BDDA01001150.1:9978-28734 GCA_001662385.1 Chlamydomonas asymmetrica | reverse complement strand
TTGCGGTCTGAGTGGATATGCGCGATGTACCACGGCAGGGTTGGCTTGTCGGTTGCGACGTTACAAAACCATGCATAGGAAGCCATGCGACGATGGGGGCTGTCAGGAGACGATGGATCGGAGACCAATCGCAACCAAGACTGTAGGTGCGCAGTAGCAAAAGCGGACTTGACCACCGAAACGTCAATAGGATGAAATTGTGCAATGAGCGACTGCGCTCGGGGCACCTGTGACGCTGTGAGTGCAGCCAAAAGATCAGCACCCCAAGATCTAGGCGGCGGAGAGGACACCGCAGCACGCATGGCCGCTCGCATCATGCATGAATCCGCACACACCATACGGTTGTATAACCTGCACGCATCACACAGCCAATCCAGCGTCAAAGGCAGCTGGCCTGTTTCCCTGTACAGCACCGCTCGTGGGGTGCCCCTTCCAACTCCCAGGGCCCAGCGTAACTGAGCCAGGTAGCGGGACTCAGCGACAGAGACTCTGGTGAGGAGGGCGGTGGGGTTGACTGACGCCAGGCCAGTGAGGCAGGCACCATAGGAAAAGGCAGGACGCGCGATAGTAGCGAGCAGGTGTATGGTGGTGTGCAAAGGCTTGCCAAGGTGCACAGTTTGCAGCACGCAGCGCACCTTGCTCACCGCATTCATTGCGGCGTCAGCGCGCTTTTTGAGTGCAAAGGCGTGCCCCTGCGTTTCATGCATCGTAATACCCAAATATGTGGCATGCGCAACGCGCGGTACATCAACGCCTTGAACGGTCCAGCGCCATGCGGGGGTTGGCTTGACGCCACGCGGACGAAAGACTGTAACAGACGATTTGGCCGCTCTGATGGCTAATCCAAAACCAGCACAGTGGGGTGTGTGGTGGTACGCTTCATTTAGTGCTCGACCATGAAGCACAGCAGTAATCCTGAATGACTCATAACACAACTTTCACGTCTTGCAGCCTGAATTCGGATGAGACTGATTAATACTGCAGCAGCGCTATTGTCCGGTGTGAGCATGATCGCACGAGTCAGTCAGCTTGACAGCGCAGCCATGCATTTCTTGGTTGATTTTCACCAGCAGTGGCCTCGCGAACCGGGTTGATGCCACCTGCAAAGTGTACTGATGCATGCATGCTCATACAACAGGCAGCAGGCCATGCTGCAGAAGTGCAGAGGGTGATGAGTGACCGCCACACTGGTCACGTGACGGGCTGGCCAGTCAACATGCACACACGGTATTCACCACACCACGCACACAGTGTGAAGCGTGCGCACCTCACGCAGCACTGCTGCTGCGCACTCGCAGGACCATCCACGCCACACACCTTCACGACCACTAACTCATCCATGAATGGCCTGATCGGCCAAGTGATACACTGCCTTAGGATGGTACGCAGCACGTGGCTGCTGTCATTGCCCTGCAATCCACTGGAGGCTGCGCTCATCAGACCCTGCTGAGACAGTTCACTGTCAGTACGCGCCGCACGCTGATTACTCAGTGCATGATCAGTCGATTCCTGAATGCATGATGCCGCTGGAGGTGCGCTCATCAGACTGCTTACACTGTTCACTGTCATTACGCGGATGTTGAGTACTGGACGCAGGCACTTAGGCAGCACTTGCTTGATTGAACATGTCCCAAATCTGACACGGCATCGGGCTACCTAGTTCGAGTTGGATGCTACGTGCCCCAAACGCGTGTACCCATCGCCTTGATTGAGCACAGTGCAGGGATGGCTTTCGTGTTGGCAATTATTATACTCCTGAATTAGTGGTTGGCATGACCGCCAGCTGCATGTATAGACCACCCGCTGTTGGCAGCCCCACACCCAGCAGTATCTTGATGGAGACCAGCAAACCCCCAAAAAGCAGCACTGCTGTAACTCAGGCCGAATCCGGGCCAGCACACAACTATGGCTTAACATTCCACAATGTAAGATAAGTTGATAACACACAACTCAACACCATCCTGCTGCAGCTCCTCGCACGTGAAGTAAGGGCTTGTTTGCACTCAAGTTCAGGCGGCCTCAGAGGAGACCGGACCTGAGCCGCACCGCTACAAACCATTCTGTAACCTATGGAACCAACGGTACCTATCTGCGCGTGTCTGGCAAGGTGCTCAGAATTTGTGCGCGTGGCGCCAAATGCCTGCATCATCCATGAACGGCATGATTGCCCAGGTGACGTGAAGGCAATCAATGATGGCGCCGAATGCAAGATGCACCAATCACACCCCTGTGTGCGCATGTGCATGGCATACGGCTTGCTGCGCAATGCCTGCATGCGAGGTGAGCAACATGATGAGTTAAATCCAAGGGTGCCCTTGGGAGTCAATAATCCTTACCACTTCCATGGCTGTGCCTGCACGCTTTGATTGGCGCACAACGGTTGCAAATTGCATGCAGCAGGTAGAGACGCCACCATGCCAGCGAGCCCACACGCTCCCCTGTCAATAAAGGTATGCAGGATTAGCAGGATTGCCATCAAGCTTCAGTCAGACACGCATCAGCTCAGACACAAGCAGTGTTAAGAAATCGTACCGCGTTTGCTTGGATTTCAATGCTGACCCATCATCCCAAATGTATGGAGCGATGTCTGAAGGTGTAGGTCTCTCTCACTCAGGCTCACTGAAGCTCCAAATGTAAAAAATCTAAATCTAAACCTGAATCCAATATAAATCTAAGGCTCAGTATGGTGCGATATCGCGCTCACGTATCCTTACGTCCTGCAGGTGTGGCGAGGCCTGGCATGCCGCAGCCAGCAGCGGCACAGCAACGCCATCCTTGTACACCTCGATGCGGCGCAGCCCCGCAAGGTGCGTTGAGACCCGCAGCGCGTCGAGTAGCGGCGTACCAAGCGGGCGATGACGCGAATGCCGTACCCCCAGCGTGTGAAGGCGCGACAGCCCTGTTGCGGCTCGCAGCGCAGTGCCCAACGCGGCCTCGCCGGAGTCCCCCCAATCACCGCTGATTTGAAGCTCTCGCAGCGCTGATAAGTGCTGGGCGCTGGGCAGCAGCGCACAAAACTGCTGCCAGCTAGCGGGCTCCAGGCCCTTCACCCGCAGACTCGTCAGGCCGCTCAGCCAGGTGCAAGAAAGCAGCGCACATGATACGGCCAGCGGCTGCCCACGGCGGCGGTTGCGCGGCGGAGGGCACTCCACCTCGTGAATCTCAATTCCACGTAGACCTTTGAGGTTTGCAGGGGAAGCGCTCGCAAACAGCTTGACGATCGGCTGCATGTCTTGCCACTCTGTGTCCGAGGTACACAGGTGCAGCTCCGTCAAGCTGCTCAGGTGCTTGGCCTGCAGCGCCTTCACAAGCGCCTGAGATGCGGGGGCCGTCAGCTGCTGGTTCGTAATGCCCAGCACCTGCAGCGCGCTGAGGCGTGTGGACTCCGCCAGAGCGTCAAACACCCCTGCGACATCCTCGTCCTCCTCGTCATCGCCGTATATCTGAGGCAGGTGCAGCTCCGTCAAGCCGTGCAGGTGGCTGCAGCGCAGCATCTCCGCGACATCCGGGCCGGTGTCCACCTCGGAATCCTTGAAGCTCAGCTTGGTCAGGCGGAGGTGCGTTGCGCCTGTGAGATCGCGCACGACGTACTCTAAGCCGTTCTCGTCAGCGCCTCGCGCATCCACGTCGCAGCGGTTGAGCACCAACTCACGAAGTCTGGAGAGGTGGTTTGGTTCTTGCAGCAGCTCGCATAGCTCAACGTTCGGATTCACTGCATCCATGGGAAACCCAGACAGGTCCAGGCTGGTGAGTGAGGCCACGACGCTGGGCACCGACACGATCGCCATCCGGCTGTAAAAGAAGTCCCGGGTGTGATCGACTCTATCTGCCGACAGGTCCAGCTGCTGGATGCACGAGATGTGCGTGGCTGCCGTAAGCGCTGCCGCCAGTGCCTGAAAGGCATCTGCTGACAGCTCAATATCTGTCAGATCCAGCCGCGTCAAGCCCGCAAGGTGAGGTGAGCTGAGCAGCAGGTTGCCGATCACGTCCGCGTTTAGGTGCTCCAGCCTGGAAGCGCTCAGGTCCAGGTGCGTGAGGCTGGCCAGAGACGGGGAGCGCAGCGCTTGCAGCGCCATGGTGACAGGGGCCATTTGATTGCTAGTGCGATAGCCAGGCCAGCGCAAGGCCAAGGTGCGCAGGCTGGACAGCTGGGAGACCACTGCCACCAGCGCCGACGCGCATTCGGCCTGTGTGTCACTGTCGTCACTGCCATGGTCGGCGTCAAACTCAACGTGCAGGTGTGTCAGGGTGGCGTGCACGTGTGTGCTGCTACGCAAGCAGGCAAGGGCTGCCACCATTGTTGCCGCATCGTCAATGTGCTTTCTTTTGAGCTTGAAGGTGCTCACGCGTGTGAACGAGGCAGGGAGGGGCTGGCCATGGCCTTGGTAGGGCCACGCAGCGCCAGCGCCGGTTAGCTGCATGGCGAGGGCGCAGCTTCGCATGGCCGTGATGCGATGCGCGTGGCACTCGCGCCAGTGCTTGCAGACCAGCTTCACGCCGCTGTTGACGTGGTGGGAGGCGAGGATGAGGTCCACCACATCGTCCGGTAAATGACTGGAGGTAGAGGTAGAGGCCCCAACAGCAGGCCCAGGCTGTGGCTGAGCCTGTGGTGCAATGCTGCTGCTACCGGTAGCAGTGCTAGTGGGCATAGTGGCCTGATGCCGACGAGTGGCCTGACGAGTGAGCATGGCGCCAGCTGCTGCTGCGTGCAGTACACGCTGCTGATATCTATCAAGTGTTGTTGAGTGTACAGGAGCTAGCTAGGCAGATGGGGCCCACAGAGCATATAGGCGTCTGTGTCACCTGCAAGTGCGGCAAAGGTAACCAGGCGGTGAGGTGTGGGTCAGGGTTGGGGGGGGGCGGGGCGAGGGGGAGAGCAGTTGAGCATTCTTGTCAAGCCGCACTGTGACCAGCTGTAAGCGCAAGTCTACACAGATGCACATGCAACGTAACGCTTCCCCTGGCTTCCCGAACAACTGGTTGGCACCTGGCGCGCTGTAGCCAATGTCGCAACGTTCACTTGCGGCAGGAGCATGTCGGCCATCCCAACAGCCCATTATACCCCGAGGTTCTGGACCAGGGAACATACGAAGGTTCTCTAAGCATGGAAGGCTTGACTCTAAAGTATATTGCATGTTCCAACCATAAGCGTAAGCTTGCGCAAGCAGCCCCCCACGTGTGTGCTGCAGGTTCAACAAAGCAGAAGATATGCAGCGGTGTTTTCTTGTTGGCTCACATTGAACAAGTCCAGCTTAGAGGTGAGCGTTCAACCCGCTGAGCTGGCACGGACTGTCCTCACTCGCGAGTTGCTGCACGAACGTTGCTGCACGAACGTTGCTGCACGAAAGTCACTTAAACCCTGGCGAAATCAGCAACCAGTGCAGCAGCTTTGTGCAGATGAAAGCGCCATCGGTAATACACTTATGAGTTATGGCCAGTCGCACCTGGCAGTGCTGATTAAGGGTCTGATGGGCGAGGATAAGTCAATGAGAGGCCCACAGGGTACCTTGCAAAACACAGTTGGTTGCCTGCATGAAATGTGATGGGAAGCACATGGAACCACAGTGTGTTGTTCGATACAAGAATGACTTGGGATACCTGCCACCGCGACAGGCGTAAGTCACGCAAGGTGCTGCATGCAGGCCGATGAACTCCGTCACCACTGCCCAGCAGCAGGGTATAAACACCCAGTGTAATCCTCACCTGCCAGTTGGCCAACCGCCACTGCCTATGCGGACGTGTCAGCCTTGCGTCTGTACACCAGTGCGCTAGCTGACAGTAGTAGACAGAACCTGCGTAACTCCTTCTTGCAGCAAGTGATGTTGTCACGCCTTATGAGCAGAGCTAAGTGATCAAGTCCCCTGTTTGGCTTAGGGATGTCGCTGGCCGGGCTGCAAGGAATTGTCGCCACCGAAACCCTACCCTGGTTTCGGTGGCAATAATTACGCCAATATTACGCTACAAGACCCCCCTCACCGGCATCCCCCGTGCCCCGCACCCCTTGCTCCTCTGATGAGTGGCATGTGCATGGCACACAGCGCGCTGCGCAACGCGTGCATGAGGGCCCGTGGTAACTCCCACATCAAATGATTATTCCAAGGGCTGCCTTGGAGCGAGCGTTCAGCGCCGCCTCCCTGTATTCCATGGCTGCGAGCACACGCTTTTGCGCACAGCTGCGTGCAGCAGGTGAGCAGGGGCACAGACGCCACCATGCCGGTGCAGCACACGACTAGCGGTGGACGGAGCGGTCCTCTGAGGTGTCATGAACCATACCTCGAAACAATGTTTGCTACAGTTGCGCAAACGTGTGTGCAAGATCAGCTCGCAAAAGCTTGTCGAACAACGTCCGCGGGGCACTTCACACAAACCGTAACTCAGGACAGGGCAAACCGTAATCCAGGCCGAAGTACAGGCATCATCCCAGGCATCTATCGCCAGTCATTCGCGTGCCGCCACATGCGTCACATTACGTACAATGCATTGCGCGCGCACACACACGCGCCTGCATGGCCCCACGCGGGCCTCGCCCTAACCCACCCACAGCAAAGGGCACATGCCTGCGTTGCCCTGACATGACCCTCACGGTTGCGGTCCGGTGCAACCAGCAGCAGCATGCCAGCCCGCTTGTCGCACGACCTCCTGGATGCTGCCCCGTTGCTTTGGCTGCTGATCTGCCTACAGCGGTGCAACACTCATGGACGGCTACCACTGCCATGAGTCCGTGACTGCATGCGGCATCACGTTTCGGGCATGGCATGCCGTCGCCCCGCAAACCTCAAGGAGCGCCCCACATGATGTCAAACAATAAGTTACACCTTGTTCGACCAGGGGTCCTATAGTATTTTTCAGTTGAGCATTGCATCTGAGGCCTACACTGCTGACAGTGCGCCACGCACTCGGTAGCAGGGATGGCGCTTCAGCAGCGCGGCGGTGTGTTGGGACGAGGAGGTGCTGGCGCGCTGCCTCGCAGGGGCAGCAGCCTGGTGGCGGTGTCACCCAGCTTCAGGCGAGCAGCAGTGATAGCCCGTGTCGCAGCGGCAGCCACGGCAACCCCCACAAAGCTCAGTGGAGAGCAACGCAGTCACGAGACTGACGTTGTGGTGATTGGCTCGGGCATCGGAGGCCTCAGCTGCGCAGCTATGCTGGCCAAGTACGGATACCAGGTGAGGTGGTTTGTCCGATTGTGGCCCAGTGTGCTTGTGGTGTTGTCAGTTTCGTTTTTGGCGTGGTTGATGATGAGAATGGAGTCTCGTGCCACTTGCAAGGACCCTAGCCAGGAAGTCTGATTATATCGTGTTGTACATTGCATCACTTGCGCCAAACTTCCAGCTGCAACTACTGAGCAAGCATAGGTGTCGTTGGCGCGCGCGTGCTTGATTCGCCATCTGTCCAAGCAGACCTTGTGCAGCCTGCATGTGCACTGTCATGGATTGCAGCAACTATTTGTGCTTGCGCAAAACACGAGCTCTCGGCGATGCTGCCATGCGTGCACGCGGCCGCACAATTGCAGGTCACGGTGTGCGAGAGCCACACGATACCAGGCGGGGCAGCGCACACCTGGGAGCGGAACGGATATCACTTCGAGTCAGGTGAGCTGGCCCGTACCTTGCTTTGTTTGTCCTTGGAATCCGCCTGAGCACAGCAGCAGTTGGTGGTGCAAAGCCCGCCACAAGGGTGCCAGTCTGCAAGCAAACGGGTCCTCACCGTAACGCGTGCCTCGTGCTTTCCTTCTCTGTGCTTGGTATTTCACAGGGCCCTCGCTTTACTCCGGTGAGTTGGGGTAGGCGTTGCAGGGCACCGCTGCAGTCAAAGCAGCGGTTGCTTGCAGCAGTGATGGCACGCAGGCAGAGCTGCACTCATATGATTTGCCTCGTGTTTCTTCAATACCCTAACTCGTGGCCGTTTGTCACTTCCATATGCTGCTATGTGCACTGCTCACTAGCACACTAGCGCACTGACAGCTGCCGCCCCACCATCACCGCGCCTCACGCACGCTCACCAGTGGTTGACTGACTCGATTGACCGGCTCACTCGCTGACTCACCCGATGCTGACTCACCAGGGCTGGACAGCGTGGGCCCCGCCGCCAACCCGCTGAGCCACGTGTACAGCGCTATCGGCGAGGGCCTGGAGCTTAAGCGCTACAACTCATGGAACGTGATCGTGCCAGAGGGCACCTTCCTCACCAAGGCGAGCAGAGCATGCCAGCTGCACCCCCATGCGCTCACACCTTCATCATGCATGCAGCAGCAGGCAGGCTCATGCTCATGCCAGCTGTTCGATGGCATAAAGCCAGCGGTGGTGTGGCAGCATGCTAGCATGACTGTACTGGTAGCCGCCAGTACATGTAGTACCTATCCAGGTGCCCAGCACCCCAGGGCAACCTCCTCGTGCATGCTTGTTCATGGAGTCTCTCCTACAGAGAGCCTGGTTTGGCCTGTTGCTTTGCCCACGTCTACATATCCGTCCGCCGCACCGCCTGCATGCAAAGGGGCTGCATGCGCTGGCCTGCTGGGCAGGCACGATGTGGGTCACCCCACCCACTGCGCTTGCGATAGTTGCTCTGGGCACCGTGCACCTGCATAAATCCATTTCAAGTCGCCAGCGACTATGCAATGTTTATCATCCTGCGTGCAAGGGGCTTGCTTGTGCCTGACTGCCTGGCACTCAACTGCGTCCATCTCTACATTCCCTTGTGTAAGTTGATGGCAACACGTGCAACTGGCAGCGCCCGCCTGGCCGCCCGCCACCCATGCGCAGATCGGCGACGCCGACAACTTCCCGGAGGTGTTGGCAACCATCAGCGGGCCGGCGGCGGTGGAGGAGTGGAAGCGCCTGCTGGTGGCCATGAAGCCCCTCAGCGCGGCGGCGGCCGCCATCCCGCCCACCGCATTCAGGTGCGTGCGTGCATGGGGGGAGAAGGTTCTGAGCAGGTCGACAGCGGCGGCCGGCGCCTGGCCGGTTCTGATTCGGGTTGAGGAAAGTCCTGCAATGGATTTCAGGGCTGTAATGGATCTCGGGGTTGAGGTTTAGGTTGTAGGGTTTAGCATTGAGGTTGAGGGTTCGCAGCACCTGTCGGCTGCCTCCCGGTGGGAGTGTGCTTGGAGGAGGAGCGTACTGCTACGGCAAGCTCAAACGCATGCTTTACGATGTGGGTCACCACACGCACCGCCATGCGTGCGAGCACACAGTGCCGTATCAAGCCTGCTGCATGACCGGCGCATGATGTGGGTGTTGGTCGCCGGCTGCAGGTTTGACCCGGGTGTGCTGGTGACGGCCGTCTTCCGCTACTTTCCTCAGCTCATCACTACAGGGGGTGACGTTGCCAAGCTCACGGGGCCCTTCTCAAAGGTGAGCTGAGCTGAGCTGAGGCACAGGAGGGCCAACAACCACGGCGGGGGCAGACGTTGACATGCACTGTTGAGGCGAGGTCACGGTTTCGGGCTTGGGAATTGGGATGCAGGTCTAGGGCTTAGGGCTGGGATGCAGGTCTAGGGTTTAGGGCTGGGGATGCAGGTCTAGGGTTTAGGGCGGTACCCACACGCCCTGTGCGCATATTCCTGGCTGGCAGAGTGAGGGGGGTCTGCGGACCGCCGGAGGGGGTGTGCATTCCTGCTCAGCTGCGGTGCATATGTGCCACATATGACATATCACTGCATATGCAACAGAGGCCCTCCTCTGCTTGCCTGGTCCCCATCTGGGGGGAGCATGGGCCGTGTGGCCAACACGCTCCTGATGTAACATAACATAACATATGCAACAGAGGTGTCGCGTGCCTAAGTGCCTTGTCTGCCAGTGTGAGGTGCCTTGCGTGGTGCTGCTGGTGCACGTCATCCTGGCAGGCGGCCACCATCGCTCAGCCATGGGTCGATGCGTGGGAGCATTGCGCACTGTGCGTGTGGAACGTGCCTGTAGCATGCTTTCATGCATGCGTGGCAAGTGCGGGCGACAGGGTGACACGCCACGGGGGGTCCCTGCTGGGTTACACGCTTGAGCCAACTGAATCAATGCATGTGTGTGCATGTGTGGGGACTGTGCGGTGGCGCGCACACACTACACTGCAGGTCATTGACGGGCTGGTGACGGACCGCTTCCTGCGCAACTGGTGAGGAGGCCTGCTTATCTGCGTCCCAGCATGGCACATGATGTATGGGCCGTATGGCATGCATGGCAGTTGTTGTGGCAGTTGTCATTTGTACGGTAGAGTATGGCAGTTGTCAGTTGTATGCAGGTTGGTACGGTAGAGTGTACTGCTGCACCGGCATGGCATGGTGGTTGGGTGGCGATTGGCGAACACCACACCGCACAGCCGCCAGCACGTGCGCGCGGTTTCAGTGCTTGGGCGCCACTGGCGCTACTGCTCGGGTGACGCTCTCGGGTGACGCTCTCTGGTCAGCCAGTCAGCCAGCCACGCGTGCTCCACAGTCTTTCATGCAAGCGAGCAGTGCTGTGCCTCGAGCATGGCCTGGCATGGTGACATTGAGTTGGCCAGTCATAACGATGAGCTGGCAAGGCAATGCGATAGATACCAACAGCTGCAGTGTGCACTTGCAGGCTGTCGCTACTCAAAACTCAACACCTTGTGTGCAAGTACTCAGCGGCTCAGCTGCCGTGTGTAGCGTGCTGCCATGGTGTGCACCCAGGTTACCAACCCTGTCACTGTCACTCGCACTGTTGTCGGTGTCTCTGTCGCTGTCACCGCACTGCCACCGCCAGTGTCCCTGCTGCCACTGCCCCTGCCGCTGCTGCTGCTGCTCGCGCTGCTGCTGCTGCCTGCGTCTGCCAGGCTGGACCTGCTGTCCTTCCTGCTGTCCGGCCTGCCAGCGGACGGCGTCATCGCGGCAGAGGTACAGCACGCCAGCGAGTGATGATGAGGGGTTGATGGATTGGGATTGATCGCGCTGCGGCCACGCAAATGATGATGCATGTTGTGGTGGACCCGCTGCTTTGTTCATCATGCTCACAGCGCCAAGGCTGTGCTCCACGAGTCCGTGTTACTGCTGGGTAGTCAAGCGCATGTAATGCATGCGGGTATGCTCACGGTCCACGGGCTAGTCCTACCAGGTGCTGCATCAGTCCATATGGTGTGGTGTATCTGTTGCGCCAGGAGTATGCACCAGGTGTGAGTTGGCTGCTGCTGCTGCTGCTGCTGCTGCTGATGTGTGCGTGCGCGTGTGTGTGGCGCACATGCAGGTTGCGTACATGTTTGGCGAGTGGTACCGGCCCGGCACCACGCTGGACTTCCCCATTGGCGGGAGCCAGGCCATGGTGGACGCACTGATCAGGTACTGAGGGACTGCTGAGGGATTGCTAGTGTGTACACAGCAGGGCCTTCTACCAGCAGTGGCCGGCGTTTGCCTCATGCGCTCATGAAAGCTGTGCCGCGCTGTGTGCGCCGTGCTGTGTGCGCTGTGCTGTGTGCAGGGGCATGGAGAAGAAGGGCGGGCGCCTGCTGCTGTCGGCGCATGTGTCGGAGGTGATGGTGGAGGGCGGGCGTGCCACCGGCGTCAAGCTGCGTGGCGGAGGCACCATCAAGGCACGCAAGGTCAGTGAGTGGTGGCAGGAGTGCATGATGCACGTCAGCAGCTGGGGATACACAGGGAAGTGTGAGCGACAGATGCAGATGCAGATGCAGATGTAGGATGCAGGGTTCCTAGGTTGAGTGAAGGGGGGGGGTCAAGTAGTTAGGCTCGGTGGCCACGCGTCTGTCAGGAGTTGGGGGTCGGGGGATGGGTGGAATTGAGTGATGGGATTCTTTCTAGGCTCATCAGGTGGTGGACTGGTGGGCTAGGTTCTCTGTGGCTGCTGCCTCACGCACAGCCAGGCGCGCACCATTAGCGTTGTGCTGTGCCATGCTCTGCCGGATTCCACTGTCGGAAGTTGAACTGGCCTGCCGTTAAGGTGCATTGCTGGTGCATGCTTCAGCATTACTGGCATGCTCGGCTGGCACGATCTGCTGGTTGCGATTGCCTGACCCAGCGTGTTGGCTTCTGCTGTGCTGCCCAATGCTGCCTGCATCACCACCACATCCCCTCCCTACCTTGACGCCCACACGTGCCCTCTCTCCCTCGCCGCCACATGCGCCCCCGTGCAGGCTGTCGTGTCTAACGCAAGGTGAGTGTAGGGGTGGGATGCTGCATTCTGAACGTACCGATGCGTGTTGGAACACAAGACAGATTTGCGTGGGACGCACATGCGGCCAGGCGTGCATGTGAGCGTGTGGTGTGCCACGCTGGCAGCTAGCCACACGTAAAGCGGATAGAGCCCTCTGCAGCAGCTGCCCATCCACCCATCCAGCTCCCGCCACCGCCTCAGAACTCGTCATGCCTGACAACCCAACACCTCAACCATGTACCCTGAACACTAGACACCAACCCCTCGCATTCCTTTCTATCATCATACTGAGTACGTCTGTCCCACTGCTGCTGCCCACCCGCTCGCTGTGCACTACACACCCGCCCACGCTCATGCTCACGCTCACGCTCACGCTCCTGCTGCTGGCTGCAGCGTGTGGGATACGCTGGGCCTGCTGCCGGGCGGGCCTGACAGCGGCGGTGAGGAGGCGGCGCGCGCGGCGGGGCTGCCGGACCTCTCCGCGTGGCGGCGAGAGCGTGACGCCACGCCCGCCTGCCCCTCGTTCATGCACCTGCACGTCGGCTTCGACGCCACAGGTGAGAGATCAAGTCAGGTCAGTCGGACGCCGCTCACTGGCTTGCCTGGAACCAGCAGGATTAGCACCCAAGGATTAAAACCCAAGGATAATGGGTAAAGCACAATTACGGTGGCAGGCCACACAGGCCAGCCGGGGGCGGCAAGAACCAAGAAAGAAAATCCGTGAATGGTTCAAGGAGCACGACACGCGGTGGCAGGCCGGCGGACCGGGGATGGAGACAGGGACGGGGAGACCGCAGGGCGCGCGGCTTGATCTGGGTCATTGACGTTAAGCTCCCCACCGATATGCACGCGCATGTGCGTGTGTGGCTGTTGTAAGCGCGGTCTTTATGTGGTGTGTGTGCGTATGCGTGTGGCGGCGTGGTGGTGGTGGTACAGGGCTGCCGGAGGACTTGGAGCTGCACCACATCGTGGTCAAGTGAGTGGTGGTGACTAATGATGACTACGCTGAGCGCTGATGCATGCTGCATGCATGGTTCAGCATGAGTGGCGGGGCCCAGCGGAGTGACGCCGAGGTGGAGGCAGGCGCTCCAGCATCTGTTGGACGGAATACGCTGCTGCTGCTGCTGCTTTTGCTTCCCGTGGGGCCGTGCAGTGTGCATATGCGCAAGGATAAAGGCGCAGCTGACGATGGCGAGCGAGGTACCAGGGCTGATCTGTTGGTGGTGTGCGTTGTCTTGTGTGCAGGACATGGGAGGGCGGCGTGACGGCGCCGCAGAACGTGGTGCTGGTGTCCATTCCCTCCGTTAAGGTCAGCGGGGGAGGAGGGGGAAGGGGACAAAGAGCCAGCCGCCAGGGAGAGCAGGGGCGTAGACTGCTGCGCTGTTGACCATGCTGCGTGGCACAGCGGCACACACCTCGCCACTCCGGTCCGGCCAGCCCCTTTGGCTGCGCGCCAGCAGGCTGTGCTGCTCTGCGCCGTGCTGCGGTGCGGTGCCGTTACACATGGCTGCTTGAGACGTCTTGAGGCCAGATCAGTGGACCGCATGACACGGATGTTGCGTGGTGCTGCCGAAGACTGCGCCGCTGCACGGGCGTGTGTAGCGCGGCTGTGATATGCACACCCTAGCACACACCAGCATGTGCACACGCATGTAACGGTACAACAAGCCAGCGCTTTCTCCAAACGGTCCTGACCACATACCTGCTGCTGCTGCTGCTGCCCTCTGGACGCTGGTAACCTTGTACCCTGGGCCCCGCCTGTTCTCCACAGTGCACACTGCACACCACCCCGTCAACACCCCATCACATCACCTGGCTGCTTACAATTACACTGACACATGTGCGCATGTGTTCCTGCAGGACCCGAGCATGGCGCCGGCGGGCAAGCACTGCCTTCACGCGTACTTCCCCGCCACTGAGCCCTACGAGCTGTGGAAGGGGCTGGACAGGCGCAGGTGGGCTGAGGGCCAGGAGGGGTGGGTCCTAGGGGGTGGCCAGGGGCGGCCGTGAGGGGTCATTCAGGGGTTAGGCTCGGTGGGCTACTGGTGGGTGGACCTAGGGATGGTGTGGCTGGTGTGGGCGTCCACCTGCCGGAAGCGGTTAGGGTTTAGGGGTTAGGGTTTAAGGGTTAGGGTTTAGCTCCCGACATGTGGACGCCCACACCAGCCCGCGTGGGGCGTCCACCTGCCGGGAGCATGCATAGGCCTTGCGGCGCATCCAAGCCTCTGATCACTACCGCTCATCACTGAAACGCAACGTGGCATAAGCGCCAGGCGTCGGGCCGTGTCGCACGCCTGCCTGCTGCTCGGTGGCCGCTGACCTGGCCCGCTCGCTGACCTGTGCTGCGCCCATGTACATATATAGTGTTGGGAGATGAACGCTGCTCGGTAGGTATGGTGAACCGATATGGGATTTTGCTATTTTGCGTCCACTGCACCCCACTAATGGTGCCTGCGCCTGCACGCTCACAGCCCCGAGTACAAGGCGCTCAAGGAGCAGCGCGCAGAGGCGCTGTGGGCCGCGGTGGAGCGCGTCATCCCCGACATCCGGCAGCGCGCCGAGGTGTCGTGCGTGGGCACGCCGCTGACGCACGAGCGCTTCCTTCGCCGCGCGCGCGGCAGCTACGGCCCCGCCATACGCGCCGGGGAGGCGCTCTTCCCAGGTGCGGACCGCAGATAGCACGTACTGCGTAGTGTGTACTGACTGCATGGCAGTGCGCTTGGGCGGCGCCACAGCCATACCTGCCGTGCCTGTCCGTCATGCGACGACCACCAAAAACCAAGCATAGTAAACCATTTTTTGGCACGGCACAGGCCGAACCAAGCTGCCGCAAAATGCATTCGCCTGGTACCCACCCACCTTGCATGTACCTAGCGCAACTGCATGCATGCGATGGTGATGTGGCTGGTGCCACTAACTCCATATACTTATGTGTGTGTAGGGCCGACGACGCCGGTGCCGGGCCTGATGGTGTGCGGCGACTCGACCTTCCCGGGTATCGGCCTGCCGGCGGTGGCGGCCAGCGGCGCCATCTGCGCCAACACGCTCGCGCCTGTGTGGAAGCACTGGCAGATGATGGACGACATACGCGCTTAGCGGGTAGCGCAGCGCAGCGTATGTTGGAGCGCTTTGCTTCCACCAGCCCTGATGACCGCATGTGGTGACCGCAGTAGTACTGGTTGTGAACATCAGAACACACGTGTACAAGTGAGGACACCATCCGCTGATTACCGTACACGGATCAAGCCGCTGCGCGCAAGACTCTGCACTCAGCGCTGATCGGACTGGTGGGGCGCAGGCGGGTGCTGATGGTGGCGGTGGTGGCGGTGGTGTGTGGCGGCGCCGAATCAGTGACGCCGGCCAGTGCTGCCTTGCGCTCGCCTGACATGTACTGCATCATGCGGCATTGAACCGCAAGACTCAACACAGCGTCATAAAGGACAGCATGGTTGGTGACCCTGTGCATGGACAGTCCCTCGCCAGCGCTTCAGCATTGATTTTGCTGTTTGGCGGGGCGGCGGGCTTGTTGCATGCTTGCGTGATCCCACCCAGTAGTTTCGGACTGAGCAGCGCACCTGCCTGCAAAGGTTGCTCGCTCTGCACATGTGTGTACCGTATTGACTCACCTTCAGTTCTGCTGGCTGCTGGAGTGTGCTAGCAGCTCCTCGGGTCCGGGGCCAGGCCGGCTGCTGGAGCTAGCAGCTGTGAGTGGCCGCCCCGTTTAACGCGTGCAGTGACGGCGACATGGCCGTTACTGGTATCCGACACACCTACCCGCCTGGTGTACCGGTACCGTATCAGACACCTACCTGCCTGGTACACGCAGTCCACCTACCTAGCAGCTCTGTATGTTGTGCGGTAGATTGCCGCCCGCCTGCGCCGTGGGGTCATCACTGCATGCCAGTAGCCAGTTCATGCGCAGCAACGCCAGCAGCAGCAGCAGCAGCAGCAGCAGCAGCTGCAGGGGGCACGCATTGGCGCTCAACAAGCGGCTGCACGCCTGTCCTGCGGGGACGCACACAGAGTGCCGGTGGTGGCGTGCCTGCATGGCCAGCAGGCTCTCGTGGTCGCTCCCTTGGTAACTCAGTGCTGGCCCCCTTGTAGCTCATCATATACATATATGTTATGTTATGTTACATCAGGGGCGTGTTGGCCACACGGCCCATGCTCCCCCCAGATGGGGACCAGGCAAGCAGAGGAGGGTCACCAAGCTATGCACATGCTGTGCAAGAGGGCCACAAGGGCTTAGTGCAGTACCTCAACAAACGAATCATATGCATGGCCACAAGCGGCTGAGTGCAGCACATCGCAATCACAAGCATCAATGCATGACCACCAGGGCTTAGTGTGGTGCATCCGCATCGTGCAGGGTTGCATAATACAGTTCATTGATGTACCTAGCAACCATGTGTCCATCTGAGTGGTTCAACAACTCTTGCATCGCAGCATCCGCTTCATCGCGTTCAGCATCAAACGAGATGTTGGTAATGATGCTGGGGTATTTGGCCCGTAGCTCAGAGTAGTGCGGGCATTCCAGCGCCACATGTACATATATATATATGACTGTATGAGAGCGTCATTGCATTGCATTGCAGCATGCGCTCCAGCAGCTCCAGTGGCCTGTTGACAATCTCGGTACCAATCACTTTTTTCAGTGCCCACCTCTATTGCAGTGAGCATGTACCGAGTGCAGGCATAGCGTACTGGCGTGTGTTCAAGGCATGGGCGCTTTCTACAGTGGTCGGTGGAATTCGGTTGTTGTCACAAGCGGGTAAGTGTGCTGGTACCTCAGCAGCAACTCGAAGCGACCACACGCCAGGAACCTAACCGCCAACACGGGCCTGTGCATGCTTAGCACGTAGCACACGCACACTCGCACCTCCTTGCCAACTCACAGGAAGCAAGGCAGGCATTGGCGATGACAGAGAGGTAAGCGATACGGTTTATGATGTCAGGTTTGGCAAAGGTTGTCCTTGCTTAGCCATACGCAGCGACTTCCGACGGAACTCCGCTGCCAGGGCGAACGGGCGAGCGGACTGCTCGCACTGCAGCAACCCGCACTGACTGCACTGAACAGCAGGGCCCTTGCACGTGGATGCTAGGTGGTTGTTTCTAGGCACCAATGCGAGGCAGGCAACGTGGCGTTCACCAAGTGTCTGAACTTCGGTAATGAATCCTGCTTTGAGTTTTGGTGGAACTCAGTCGCCGCCGGGACAAGCGTATCGCAACAGAACACTACTCAAAATCCCACCATGCCAAGTGTTGACGGGTACATATACAGCCCTGATTTGCCAGTTTGTCTGTATTTGTTGACAGTGCAAGTAGTGTGCTGAGACTTCGTCCGCTTCTACTCACAAGTAAGGCACGCACATAGTCAAGACTGTGAAGAAGTCTCCTGAACACATACACATACAGGACGCAACCCAGAGAAAGAGAAGCAGGCAAGTTGAATTTAAAACTGCTGGTACACAAGTCTGCTCGATGTTTGAGGATACAGTCGCCGGGGTGTGTGTGACAGCGGCTGCTGTGTGGCGCAATTGCACCATCCCAGCCACCACCGCTTCCAGCTGGCAAGCTTTACCTGTGCTGTGAGGTGGCAGGGAATCACAGTATGGGGAGTACGGGCCACCCAACTTTGTTGGCTTGACCGGCTCAAGCTTTTCGTTGAACACCTATACCGGTCCTGCTGGCGGCGGTCCCGCTGGCTGCCGGCAGCAGCCCTGGCTCAATATACGTGGGCCATACTGCTTGCTTGCAAGCAAACTTGCTAATCACCCTAGCAACAGTGTGCATTGTTCACCTGCTTATTCCTTTTCAGGGCTCATCATGCAGCAGCGGTTTGCTCTGTTGTGCTGCCTGTTGGGCTTGTCGGCAGCTTTGAGTGGAGGTGTAAGTGCACAGCCTCCGCCTGACACTGATGACACCATCACCACATACACAGGGTCCTCAGATTCGGTGAGTGCAACCACAGTAGTCTCGAGGGCAACCACACACGTGCAACCACTGGTTTTGATGATGATCACACTGAACATCACGGTGACACGTGCTACCGCTGCGACTCAGAGGTCTGCACACTTTCTTGCAGATGCCACCTTCCTGTAGCTGCCAGAGCTCGTCAGACTGCAGCTGCAGTGTGTGCATGTAGTGCATGCAGTGCGTGTTTGGCGTGCACGACATCGTCACCGGCGTGTGTGGCACATTGTATGCGGGTGCCTGGTCGTGCGTAGTGCGTGTGTGTACGCATGCCAGTCGCACGCCAGCGGTGTCAGTTGACCGCACACAGCAAACTTAAACTACATCAATAAGGAATTTACGCCCCAGGGTCACTCCCATCTCATTTATAATGTACTCAAGAGCGTGTGGCTGGCACGTACACGGCTGAACGCATCTGATGACGCTACACCCACTGCTGGCCTAGGTACCTTGCACCGTGCTGATGCGACCGCGCGCGAGTGTTCTTGTGCGTGGTTGTCTGATGCGTGAGTGTATGTGGCTGTGCAGGTTGCAGCTCAGTTCAAGACCAACCTCATCGTGTATGGGTCTGGCTACATCAAGCTCAAGGTTCAATGGGTGCTCAACTTGCAGCTGATCGAAGAGGTGTGTGCAATATATGTCATAGTAGCGTGCTCAGCATGCTACTCAC
>BDDA01001149.1:0-14970 GCA_001662385.1 Chlamydomonas asymmetrica | reverse complement strand
GGGGGGGGATTCGTGTCTGTGACCGGGGAACGTGTAAAACACTTGTCAAGCACCAACACCACCGTGGTCTGCCAGGAGGCGGCCTAGGGACGGCCTCAGTGAAAGGTTGTACCGTAACACACCTGGCGACCAAACAAACCTGACTGCTCCTGATGGAACCAGGATGTAACAAAATATAACAAACCTGACCGCTCGGCCCACCTGGCAGCATGCCCCAGTAGTGGTTTGACGCGGCGCAGTACAGCTGTACGAGCGATTGGTCCTTGACAGGCAACGCGTCCTCCCCCAGGTAAGGCCGATCGACGTATTCCATAAGGTCCAAGGCCTGCAGTACAATGCCAGCCATGCAGTACAGTTGTAGCCATGCAGTACAATACTGTAAGTGTGCAACAGCTGCAAACAGCTGGCTAGCCACCAGCAAACTACAATGAGGCGTGCACACAATGCAAAGTGTTCAATCAGTCAGCTCAATGTCTTCCTAACAACAAAGCAAGCAAGCATGCAAGTCGTGGTTTGCATCGATGGTCTCACACACGGCTGCCTGGCAGGCATGCAGATTGTGAACATGCATGGGCGTGGCGTGTATCAGCAGCGTAGTAGCGGTGTATGCGCAGCGCGGCTCGATGTGCGCAACTGCAGTGGCGTGGCCGTGCAATGCGATGCGCTTGACTGGTGCATGCATGCAGGAGGAGGATGCCACCAGGCGCAGTGTGTTTGCTGCATGGACTGCCGAATGCAGGCATGCGCGCATCGGGTACCATCCGCCTCGCATGCATGCATTCGTAGGCCCACCACGCACAGCGGAGCAAGTACAAACCTTGCGTGAAGCAGGCGGCGGAAGGCACAGGAAGCTGCCAGCAGCCACCCACCTACCTGGAAGGGTGCTGCGCCCGCGGGACCGTCGCCTTGGAAGCGGGGGGGCGCGTTGTCCAGGCGCGGCAGCTTGTCGCTTTGCGGGCCGACATCGCTCTTTGCGCTGCCGGCAGCAGCACCGGTGGGGCCTGCTGGTGCAGGTGCGGTCCGACTGGATGCTGCAGTAGAGGCTGACGCTGTCGCGGTAGTTTGAGCAGCGGGACCATTTGCTGCTCCCGCAGTTCCCAGGAGAACTTCATCTAGCAGCGAATCGCCCCCTGGCAGCGAGCCGCTGTCAGCCTTTCCTTGGCGATTGTTATCTCCGAGTTTGCTGTTGCTGCTGCTGGGTGGGGGGCTAGCAGGCTGACCACCCAGGCTGCTGCCGTCCCTGCTGTTGCAAGCCCCAGGAGCACGTCCGCTTGTGCCGTGCCCTCGACAGCTCCGCAGCAGTAGGCAACCGAGGATGCCGCCAAGCGACGACGCTTCTCCTCGCTTGCTGGTCGTCATACGCCCTGCTAGCCCTGCAAGGAAGGTCCTATTGTTCTGAGGCTGCGCCTGCCACCAGCAGGAGTAGAAGGAGGCTTCAGGAGGCCGTGACTCCGCAGCTGCGGCGAGTCGCAACGCTCCTCTGCTGACAGCGGCAGCGCGCGAAGTGACAGCTCTACTGAGGGCCATAAGCAGCGCGAGGCACCGCTTCCAAGAAAGTTCAGCGCTGCCTTTGGAATGTCAGCAGGGACTGTAGGCTGTCCCTGTTGGCCTCTTCTTTTGGCGCTCGGTGCTGGCTGCGAAATTCGGCGGTTAGTGGATCGCTCGTTGTACGCGGTGTGGGGCGGGCCGGCATCCGCCTATGGAGCGGTCCAAGAATCAGAATCTCTGAATGCTTTTATGCAACAAGTCAGGTAGGCCTTGTATAGACTGCTTTGCGGCGGATTTGCTTTCAGTGACATCAACTGCCGCGCAGGCGGCGGGAATGTGCTATTCGAAACCGAGCATGCACTCAGCCTGCGAAGACGCTTACAGCCTCGTGACTCTTGGCGCAGGAGCATGGATCTACAGCAAACAATGGCACGCCGCTTGACTGATTGTTACTGTAGAGCATTGACCACAAGAGGTGCGGTCCGACTGGAGGGTGTGAGTGTGATTGTCACAGCAGTGATTGTCACTGTTGATTGTCGCAACAAGCCAAACGCATGCAGCCCTGAGATCAGCATGCCAACCGGCATACTGGATAGGTGCACACCGGTGCACACCGAAATCCAATTACACTGTTTTGTGCAGGAGGTTCCAGCATGCTGTAGGGTGGCGCTGAATGGATAATCGCATAGGATTGCGTGAGGGAGGTGGGGGCGAGGGGCAGAGGGCGGCACGGCCTTGACCAAAAGGGCCAGTCATCGGGACTGTGTACTGCCTGCATAGGCTGTGTTTCTCTGCCCCTGTGCAGTGTTTTCTTGCCGCTTCAAACCGCTCCCCTGAAAGGGCACACACAGAGATGTTGCCACGTTAGGGTAGACGGCTGAGCAGGAGGTGCCAAAACCAGGACGCTGGGACAATGAAAGCTTAGGATGCTGCCATTGAGTGTTGTTCAATAGCATGCGAGCAGCTACCTGATCGGTTCCCCGGTCTTGGACGACCACACGACCTCGGGCAGCAACACCACGCGCAGCAGCACTTGGCATGAATTTACTGCTCTGATAGGCACGTGCACACACGGTGAACTGTGTGCGTTCAAGGAGTGCAGCAGGAACCAGCTTGACTACTTGAGGCGGAGAACACACATCGCCTGACTCAGCACAGCACCGCGAAATGGATGCAGAGGCCGCGGAGGCGCTGCCTTTCCTGGACTCACTGTTTAAAGAATACCTGTTGTTCAGGTGGGTTGCTGCCTTGCTGTGCAGGTCTCTCTGCTTGCACCACCAACAGCTGGTGCACGCTTGCAGTGCTGCATGCTGCAGACCCACCAACCCTGACTTGTTCCTCTCCTGAAAATTAAAGCTGGGGTTGGTTGTGGGAAACGACACAGTGTTGCTGTGACGCGGCCGATCGTGCTCTGATGGCCGAGTTAACGCCTGCTTTCTTGTTTTCGACAGGGGTTTCACTGCAACGCTACAAGCGTTCGGAAGGGAGGTTGCCCAGGACCGCTCAGGAGGCTTCCAAGTGCGTTCTCCTGGCACGCATGATACCTACAACTGTGTGTTTCAGGTTAAAATGTGCTCGGCAGGGCCATGCCCCTAACTGCCAGATGGTTTGTGGGACAAGGGTGTTCCTAGACCTTGCCTGTCCTGGGCATACGGCCAGGCTGCATAACAGCAGCTTTAAGCAGCTCTGCACGCTTTCTGGTTTCCGGTCTCTTGTCACACCCTTTGCATCCGCAGCGTTTTGCCGGTCTCGGAGCGCGTGGTATTGCTCACAGGCCGCGGTCGTGTCCCTGCACGGTTTGGGGCCTGCATGTAGCGCGCTGCGACACCAGCGTGCATGTATGCAAGACAAAGCCGTTGGGCACGTTGGCGTTCTATAAAGCACGTTGCGTCGTGCCTGCCGCTTCGCGTTGCAGGCCGAGCGCATCACGGAGCTCGTTTTTGGCGACCTCATACCTGGACTCAAGGTAGGCAGTAAGTAGGCATCGTGCCCCCAAATGAAGACAGTAATATGACAATGATATATTGCATGGCGAGGCGCAGGTAGGCAGCAAGTAGGCGTCTGGTCCCCTTGGCATGGGCCGTTTGGCCAACACGCTCCTGACGTAGCATAAGTGAGCATAACTCGCATGCAAATATACAAGGCAACAGGCACGTGCGCTCTGGGCAAACTCATACATGCTATGAGGGCACTCGGCACTCCAACAGCGGGTGTGTGTTGATCAGCGGGTGTGCCACCGCTCCACACACCATGGGGGGGCCCATTGCAGGTTGGTCAGCCGGGGGGAATTTGATGTGTGTATGGGCGTGCTGTGCAGTCATACTGCACACGAGCACAGGGAGCACATTGGGTGGTGCTGACTGTATTCCCCTGTGCCCTGTGCCGGGGTTGGTGAGCCTCTTCTGCTCGACTGTTCCCCATCTGCGGGGAGCATGGACGTTTGGCCGACACGCTCCTGATGTAGCAGTGTGGAACATGACATAGTTACACAGCATTCACACATCGAAACTGTTGATTGGTTGCATCGGTCGTGGTGTGCAGATGGCGGAGCTCTTGGACCTCATGGACATTCTAGCGTCAAGGTGAGAGAGGGCTGCCGGAACAGGGTCCTGTAGCGACAACGCCTATCCAAGTCAAGTCTGGATCCGTAAATCCGATGGGTGTCTCTGACAGCTACTCCATGTCAATCATGTGTGAAGTCGGCGAGAGATTTTGTGTTATTTCTGGGTTGCGTAGAGCGTACGGATTACGCACCAGAGATTCTGGTTTGGGGCGTTCGTGCCTGTTTTACGTGCCTGTTTTGCTGCTGAGTGGGCATGCGCATGCGCATCTGCATGTAACATAAGATGCCCGTGGGGCCATGCAGTGTGCATGTGTGTTAGATGGGGGCTGCACCTGATGATGGCGACGCGTCCGGGCCTATTGCGTGCGCGCGTGTGTTTAGAGTTGTTTGGTTCCCGTGGGGCCATGCAGTGTGCTTTCCGTGCGGCCGTGCAGTGTGCTGATGATATGCGTGATGATGAGAACTGCACCTGAGGGTGGCGAGGTGTCTGGGCTGAGCTGGCGGCTGCCGCGAAGGGAACAGCGGTCTGATGCTCTCAGTCGGGCGCACGCGCGTGTGTCTGCGTGTGCGTGTGCGCGTGTGCGTGTGCAGGCTGTACTGCCACCTGGATGCGCGGCAGCAGGCGGCGGTGACGCGCATGGAGGGGTGTGTACTGCGGGCAGCGCTGGTGGCGGCGGTACGGGCGGGGAGGCAGGACAAGGTGCGGCCGGCGCTGCGGCCGCCGCCGGGCATGATGGCGGCGGCGCCACGCCCGTTGGCAGCACACCATTAGTGGCAGCGGCACATACCTGGCGCGGTGATCTTGAAACCAGCACCACCACACAATGAGCACACGAGCGTGGGGTCATGACTCATGACGGGTGACGCTGATGCTTGCATGACTCATGAGCTGGCCCAGACGCCCTAGCACACTGCCAACGCTGCATGCCAGGCTGACCTGCAAGCCTGTGTGCATGTGTGCTCCACTCCCAGTACTGCCCAAGCTGCATGTTCATGTAATCTTGTCATGTGGGGGATACGTCACACGTGTGAATGCAGTTGGTGGGTGTGTTGGTGGTTGTACTGCTGACGGCAGGTGACGGAGTTCTTCCAGCTGGCCGGGGACGCGCTGGTTTCGGGTCCGGAGGCGGCTGCGTGGCGGCCCTGGGCGGCGTTAGCGCTGCTGAAGGATCCTCGGAAGGACCCCGGCTTCGCGGTGAGCGCTAGGCAGAGTGTGTCTGACTTGGACGCGCGGGCAATCAGCCTGCTGCATCATCCACGTGTTGCTACTGCTGCTACTGCTGCTGCTGCTGCTGACATATGCTTTGACTGCTTGTGCTATTTTGACCTTGGCCTGCAGTGCGCAAGTGTCGGATATGGTAGTGAATGTTGTACTGTTAAACTGATCACCGTCTGCCAACATGTGTTTGTACCTGTGCCATAGGTTAGGGTCTAACCCTAAAACCCTAAACCCCTAAACCCTAAAACCCTGTCACTCTCGTTCACTCTCTCCCTCCCCGCCTGCCACGCTGCCTGCACGTGGTGCAGCCGTTTTTCAGCCATGAATGGCGCGCCCTGGTGGAGCTCAGCTTCCGCAACATGATGGCGGAGGTGAGCCCGCGCCGTGCGTGTGCGTGCATGACCGCGCATTTGTCCCAGCACCATGCGTGTGCAGGCGACGGGGCGTGTTACAGGAGGTCTGCCTCTGGTGCCAATTGACATCCTCGCACACTCACCAGTGCTACGGCTGTAGCGTGTTTTGCTGCTGCCTTGCTGCCGCCATGATTAAACCACGGTCTCTAATCAACCGCGAGTCACAGTGAAGAACCCGACTGAACCTCAACGCATGTGTGGGATGTGTGTGCACAGGTGCTGGCCTGCGTGCCCCCGCCGGCTGTGCTGCGCTTCAACACCGACCGGCGCGCCCGGTTGGCGCTGCAGGTAAGCTACACGCGGCCGCCAACGCGGCTAGGTGCACACACACGAATGTGTGTGGGACAAGTGGTGTTGCATCTGGAGCATGTGACAGGAAGAAAAGCATATCAGCTGCATGACAAAGCTTGTGCAGTGAGCTGCTCTGTGAATGCCCTTACAAGTTGAGCTTAGTAATGATGATGATGATGATGATGATTTTAGTAATGGACATGCGAATCCGAAGGACAGCCATGCTAGAACAAAACACAAGCCACGCACACGAAAAGTTATGAAGACAGGTTTGAGAAAACTGGAATCAGGCGTGCAACCTGGCCCTGCAACCAGCCAACGGTCAGCATATGATTGTCATGGGTTACGGCAACACCGAAGGACGGTTGTCCACGACAACAGACCTGTGTTGCGTGCTGCAGGCGCAAGTTGAAGCGCTCAACGCTCAAGTGGAGTCGCTGAAGAAGGTGCTGGCGCTGGCTGAAGCTGCGGCCCATCAGCCCTCAGGACCAGCAGGGCCCCCAGGACCCAGCGGCAGCGGCAGCGGGCGGCCCCCGCCACCGCCGCCACCCTCTCCGCCTGCACCCCCATCCTCATCCTCAACCGCCGGGCCTACCTCCACTACCAGCAGTAGCGGTACGGGAAGCCGGAGCGGGGCCGGCGCGACAGGCAGTACGTCGAGCGGGAGTAGCAGCGGTACAAGAGGACATGACGCATCCGGGCCTGTCAGTACGAGCAGCATCGGCACGCAAACGCAGGCGCAGGACACGCCGCCACCCCAACCGCAGCCGCAGGCGGGCAGCAGCGGCAACCGGCCACAGGCGGCATGGGTTCCGACCCCCTCCCCCAGCCCTACACCTACAGTAACTTCCCCAACTCGGCGGATCTCTTCACCCCCTGGATCACCCAGAGGCAGCCTCTCTGGCGTCCCCTCACCATTGGACAACAACAGCACAATCGGCAGCAGCGCTCCACCAGGCGGCGCCGCCACCGCGGGTGCGGCAGGCGTCGCTGCTGCTGGCGCTTCCGCACCTGCGCTTGTTCAGGTGTCCGCGGGCGCCGGTTCCGTTGCTGCTGGGATTGCTCCGAGCGCGGCGGGGTTGCTGACTCCAGGGATGGCGACGACCTTGCAGGCGCCGCAAGAGCCACCCGCTAGCCCGCCACCACCATCCTCACCTGCCCAGCCACACTTGCAGCAGCAACAGCAGCTGGGCGGGATGCATGCACTTTGTGCCGGGCCTGTGCAGCCCACCCACCCCATGCTTGCGGCAGACAATAGGGACGCACACGCAGACACCGGGCTCGCGTTCACCCCAGGAGCTGGCGTAGCGGTGCAACCATCCCCTTATGTCGACGCTGAGGTGGACGATGCCGTCGGCACTGTTGGATTCGGGGCGACCGGGGCAGCACCACACGCTGAGCAGCAGCAGCAGCAGCAGCAGCAGCAGCAGGGGCAAGGGGAGCGTCATGAAGCAGGCGAGGGGGCACGCGCTGGGGGCGACGAGCCCGCGGTAAGCGGCGACAGCAACGACGGCGATATGGCGGGAAGTGATGTTGGAGGCGGCGAGACGCCGCCGACGGGCTTGACCGCAGCGCGCGCTGCCCGGCACCAACGCAACATCTCGTTGGACTCCTGGGCACTCACGCCCGGCTGGTCAGACGCAGCAATACCAGGCTATACAAGCGGTACAGGCGGTACAGGCGAGCGCCCAGCTGCCGGCAACGGGCCAACCGTGCCGCCGCCGCCCTCCACCCCCGCCCCGCCATCAGCGATCACGCTCCAAACGCCGCCACGTGCGCCTGGCGCTGCAGCCAGCAGCTCCACCTCGCCTGGCGCTGTCGACGTGTTGGTCGCTGGCACCTCCCCCACTGGCGGGGGTGGCTCCTTGCCAGTGCGCGACGTGGATGGCTTGTGCAGTACAACGCCGGCCTTGGTTGAAGGTGAAGGGGACCGCCAGGTAGGCGACGATGCGGGGCAGGCAGTGGCCGGAGCCGGCGCTGATAGCTGCGCGAGGGAGGATCAGGATCAGGATCAGGGTCGGTCTGAGGGTGAGGGTCGTCTACAGCCCACGGCTGCAGTGGCGGTGCCTGCGTCTGGCACGGCGGTGCGGGCGGGAGTCGGCCAGCCTGCCGAGGAGGATACCGTGCCTGATTTGGTGGGTGTGACCATGCTTGGTGTACTGCCGGCGTATTGCTGGTGTCCTGCTTTTACCGCCATACTGCCAGTGTACCGCAGGTCCTCCCGTGTCTGCATGCGTGGCTTGTTTGCAATCACAGTCGGCCTTACCACCAGTCCACCAGCAACGTTGGTGGAATACCAGCAACAGCATCTGAGGGGAGCATGGGTTTGGCCAACACGCTCCTGATGTACCGCTAGCATGCATAACATACCCGGTGGTAGTGCTTGAGCATTTGATGGCGTTGTTTCGCCTGCTGGACCTAATTCATGCAGGCACTCGAGCTTCGCCGGTCGCTGGAGCGTCAAGCCAGCAACAGCAGCGCTCGTGGAGGCATGAACAGACCGCTCGGTGGCAGCCAGCATGACTCCCGCAAGCACCACCATGACTCCCACAAGCAGCGGCACACGCACCGGTCGCCTGCTCGCAAGTCCAAACGCCACCCCAAGCAGCCTGCTGTGATCACAGTGGTCGGTGATGAGATCTCAGATCTGGCCGCTGAGGCCATGTCCCGATCTGGGTCATCCCAATCCGAAGATTCATCGGCGTTTGGGTCGGACTCTGATGTGCATGGATCTGGGTCCGATGAGGATGCAAACGGCATGCACCGCCCGCGTGTGCGATCTGGGTCACAGTCTCCGTCCCGATCTGGGTCAGAAAGCAGCATTGGGTTGAGCGACCCAGATGGGGACACCGGTGACGGCTTGGCTGGCATCCCCATCACACCGTCTCAAATTGTGGCCCCTGTGGGGGTGATCCTTGGCAGCTCACCCCCGATCTCTATTCCGGGCGGCCCGCAGCAGCACCCGACATCGGCACACATTGCGGCCAGCGCCAACAATGGGGTGGCAGGCGGTGGCGTGGCGATCCCGTTCGGGCTGGTGCCAGGCAGAGTGCATGCGCGGGCGGGAAGCGGGCCGTTGCTGGAGGCCTCTGCGCAGCCGCCAGCGCTGGATGCCTCTGGCGCAGTGGCGCTGGAGGCAGCGGCGACGTTGGGTGAGGCAGAAGGCGTTCTGCCTCCGCCGCCGCCTCCAACGCAGCATTCCCAGCAGCAGCTGCCGCTGCCGCTGCTGGCGCAGCATTGGCGTGTGGCGTCGGTGGCACCCTGTGTGGCGTCCGCCGCCGCCGCAGCTGCAGCAGCAAGCGCCAGTGCCAACGCATCTGCGTCGTCGTCTCCCTCAGGTTCAGCGCATGGTGGGAGTCATGCACGGGGCAGTACAGCATCCAGCCAGTCTGGGCGGCCCGACAGGGCATCTGACTCAGGGCCCGGAGCGGTTTCGGACGCTGGCGGTACCGCAGTACCGCCTGCACCAGCCCTGCATTCTGGCCGCGTGTGGGCGGTACAAGTGTCACCAGGTGGGCCTCTGCTGATATGGTGTGCAATTGCAAGCTGATATGTGATTGTGCCGTCTGCTCGATGGTGAGCCCTGCATACAGCACTGTGGGGCAGATCACCGTAGTTTTATGGGTTTAAGGCGCGAGCCTGGCGAATACGCCCAATGGCCATTCGGCACCACACTCACATGATATTGGCCAGGTTGTGAGTGCGCCTAAACCATCACTACTGTGTTACCATCACTCGAGGATTCGGAGATCCTGGCACTGACTGACGGCAGCGCTGCGTGCACCAATCAAACGCAGGTGGGCAGTACGTCGCGAGCGGCGCAGAAGACGGCACGCTTGTGATCTGGCCGGCCATGGCGTGGCGGCCCGGCAGCGGCGGCGGCAGCGGAAGCATGCTGGCGGGGCTGGGCGGCAGGCTCCAAGCCCGCGGTATTGGTGGCGGCGGTACGGGCAGTAGCGGCAGTATGGGCAGGGAGGCGACACTCCAGGGAGGGGCGGCGGTCAGTGCGGTGGCATGGGATGCGCGCGCTGACAAAATCATGCTGCTGGGCACACGCGGCCGGGGAATCAAGGTGCGCTGAACCCTGTCGTCCTTCCCTGTCGTCAAACCGCCTGCTGAGCGCCCACATATTGTACGCGCCTCCTCGATGCAGGCCGCGTTCCAGGGGCGGTCGGTGATGGATGACTTTGCCGACGCTTCCTGGGCGCCCGAGCCTGTCACGCTCAAGCACGCATACGCAAAATTGCACCGTTGCACATGTGCACATTGTTGTCGTCTGGTCCCCATCTAGGGAGAGCATGGGCCGTTTGGCCGACATGCTCCTGACGTAACATAACATAAGATGCGCACGCGCGCACACGCGCACGCGCTGTGTTGCATGGCCCGACGGGAACAGATATTTTTAACACATGTGCGTGCTGCGCAGGCGTGGCACGCTGACACGCGGCGCTTCAGCGCGGAGCTTCCCGCTGACCCATCAGCGCCCTGGGTCACCGCGCTCGCCACCTGCCGCACTGAGCCCGTCTTCGTGGCGGCCACCGCTGCGCCCGCGGTCCACACCTCAGCCGCTCGCCCCGCGCGTAATAGCCTCCTGGCAGCGGGCTTGGCGCCGCGCGCTGCGGGCGCGGCGGCGCTGGGCCTCGGTGGCGGTGGAGCCGCGGCGCTGACGATCGGCGACCTACCTGTCGGCAAGCTAGGTGAGAGAGAGAGATGTTGCACAGGGAGATATAGCCTGTGGCTCACCCCACACCAAGCAAGCCACCAGAGCCACCGAGCCCGCCTGCTGCATGTCAGCATTTGTACCGCACAGGCTTTCGCTGCCCTACCGCTTGATACCGGAAAATCCATCCTGGTCCCTGACGGCATCTTGACATTGTATTGGACGGGCTGCGGTACAGGGCTGTGGAACATGCGGGCCTTCAAGCGTACCGCGTTGTACCGCGTACCGGACGACGAGGCGGTCACCTGCCTGTCCTTCAGCGGAGCTGCCTCATCAGGACACGCTACAGGCGGGTCGTCGTCCTTTGGCGCGTCCTTGGGGCTGCCCTCCGTGTCCTCATCAGGCAGCGGGTCCGGGTCGTGGTTCGCGGCGGCGACCGTAGCGGGCGCCGTGCACTTGTTCGACGTGTCGGGCAGGTGAGGCGTGGTGGGGCGTGACACACTACACGCGCGGGAAGGGAGGCGCAGACGCCGCCTTGCTTCCCTACCCAAATCTGCAAGCACAGTTTTGCGTCTGCGCTCATTGGTCGTCGTGTCATGGCTTTCATGCCGCACCCCGGCCCCCCACACACAACGCGGCTTGCTGGCAATACGTCAACCCCGTGCGATTTCACTGGCTCTGGTGAATTGACTGCCCATGAGTTGAGTGATTGCCCATGTTTATGCAATGTGCTTATGACTGGCAACTTCCGCCTTCTCACCCTATCTGCCCCTCCCTCCCTTTCCCGCTGCCAAACACTGTGCCTCGTTGCGGCGACAGGCCACTACCGCTGAGCTCCGTCAACGCGTCTCCGCTGGGGCGATGCGAGCCCGCCGCGGTGCAGGTGCGACCCTGTTCGTCACTCGTAACGGCTTTACGATTTACATTAGTCTGAACTTCATATGCACTGATGCAATCCATGAATGGCCAGATAGGCCAAGTGATGTAAGTCAACCAACCATTAGTCTGAACCTGCTGTTTTCTCTGTGGTTGCTCTTGTTGTCTGTGGTTGCGCTTTTCAGTCTTTTGGGGGCTTGTTGGCACGCTGGTGCTTGACATGGCAACGCGGGTTGCATGGCTTCCCAGCACCAACCGCTTCCACCGCTACTCTTTTTGTACTGCCTGCAGGTATTGGATCGCGGGGGGGCAGCCGAGGTACTGCTGCTAACCGCCACGGCCTCAACGGTCAGGCTGTGGAGCCTTCGGCGGTTGGCAGAGCCCTTAGTCAGCATGGAGGTGTCTCAGTACTTTGCTCCAATACCACAAGGCAGCTCCGCGGTACAACCTGGCTCACCGTTGTACGGCAGTACAGCCGGAGGTGTTGCCTACACAGACGCCGGGGTCCCCACATGGGGCACCGGCCGGGCTGGTGCAGTACAGTCAGCGCACGGAGGTGGCATACTGGATGTATTGCCCTGCCTTTCGCTGAGCGCAACCGGGGACGCGGCGGCACTGTTACTGCCCGGTAGCCCGCGAGCGGTACTGATAGACATGACGGAGCTCACCGCTGCTTGCAGTACCATCAGCGGTAAATCCAATACAACGAGGGCGCTCATGGCGGGCGCGATGACCACAGACCAGACGATGAGTTCATCACAGGCGGTTGCATCTTCCGTCCTGAGCGTATTGGATTGCCTGTCACCGGCGGTTTCGGTGGGCCTGGCGCCTGACGCGGTCCCGACCGTGCTGTGCTGGCAGACCCTCAGCGGTACAAGCAGTACAAGCAGTACAAACGGTAACCACCATCGGGAGTATGACCTGAATGCATACCCACATGCATCGCAGCTACAGCAGCAGCTTGCGGGAGGCCCAGGCCTGGCAGGGGAGTATTATTCGTCAGCGGCGATGGGTGCGGGGGGCGTGGCAGGCGGCGGCCCGAGCCTGGCGCAGCTGCTGCCACCGGTGCAGCACGCGCTGCTGTGCGGTTACAGCGACGGCTCCCTCAGAGCGCTAGCGCTGCAGCGCGCATGACGCCTCCCCTCCGCACTGGGTGCCATGTTGCCACATCAGTCCTTTGTTGCCCCTGAAGCGGGGATTATCGGCCTCAGCTGAACGCCAAACCTAAACAACTTCACTGCATGTGGTGCTGATGCAGCCCTGCATGGAGCTGACACAACCGTACGAACCCTCTGTGCATTTCTGGTCTCAAGTTTGAGTGCAAATCGTGCAAATCGTTACTGATTGTGTGCGGCATGCCTGGTATGGCACATGTGCTGAAACGCTCATTATGTTTGACTCAACTTCATTTCACTCCTTCCACACGGCAGGCGGTCATTGGCGGTTTCCCGCGTGGCGGTTTTCCCCTGCTGGCGGGTTCCCCCATTGGCAGTTTTCCCCTGCTGGCGGTTTCCCCACGCTGCTGGCTAATGTGCCCCGTATGGGTCCCGACACATGAATGCCAGACATTCTCGTGATGGCCATAGCAGCAGTCGGCGCTCAATGCTCAGCCTTTGCTAATGGGAAATTGTCACATACATTTTGTCATTACATATGTCCTACTGGCCAGAAGCTAAGCAGTACTGCCGTACTGCAAGCACGTTGTACAGCAAGTGTACTGTACGTGTGACGCGCCATGCAAATCCCAGTCACCGCGGCAGCATGCAGGACTGTGGCAGGTTGGTTCAGCCATGCCGCTGGACATCGTAATCCCAATCAGCATGGGGGCTCACCTCCCCCCCATGGGGGTCCTAATATGCACCAGTAGCTGCACACCAGTACTCAGTAGCTCCCGTACCGCAGCTGTACAGCCGACATCCCCCCCACCCACCCATCGTTGCATCAGCTGCCCATACAAGATTTGATTTTGCAAGTATTGGCACGATTACAGTCAGCGTTCAAACAAAGATCGCATCAACCCGCATGACGTGCCCTGACCGATAAGTGGTGAAGTATTGCCGCTTGTCTGCCCGTGCCGCGCGGTAGTTTGTGCACATGCGCGCCGGACAACCCGAATGCAGTGACGTACGTACCTACAACAACGCATGTACAGGAAGCTTACAGCTCAACTCTAGCAGACAAAATCTATCCAGGGAGGTTGTGTACGGCACCCAGCCTGCGGTCTCATCAAGGGTGTTGGTTTGGACCCCACAAACCATAAATGCAAAATACACACCGCGCAGCTATGGCTGCTGGAACAAACAGCATGATCCTAATATCCATTATATAACCCAAAGCCATGCTGTTCAAGCAATGGCAAAATCTAGGTGGATCGCCAGAGGAACTGACTAATTGAGGGAGGCTGCAGTAAGCATAATTCCGCAACGCCGCGACGACCACGATTATGTATTGATACGAAGCTCACGGCCACAACAGTGGTGATTATGGCATGGTATGGGCAGATGCTCAGGGCTATAGTGAAGTGCTGGCTCCTATTGTGTGCCTGATCCTCTCCTCATCCTCTCCTAAGTATGGGCCTGGTGCACGTCCTACACATCCCGCGGCTCGCTTGGTAACCGGTTTGTTTCACATCCGTGGTTTGTCGCCCGTGGGCTGCTCGCACCTCTGCACCAACTATGTGATGCCAATATTCAGAATGGCCCGCACGTAGTATGCACGCAGGCAGTGAGGCATGCTGATGCAGGGCACCGTACGTGCACGCTGGCATGGCGATACAAATAAGCGATACCATGTATCTAAGGTCAGTAGAAGCGATAAAAGCTCCGCGGATTAAGGCCGCCACTTCACTGCAGATACGGGGTACATGAAGCTGACCTGCTACAGTACCACACAGGTGCGCAACCACGCATTATTAGGTAACCATTATCATAGGTAACATGTGTATGCACGCACACAATTGGTATATTGACACGCCCAGCACGGCTGTGAGCGGCGCACGAACCTGCCGGCGCGTTTAGGAGCAGGGCGGCGACGTATTGCCACAAGCAGCAAGTCACACCCCTCAATCGTACAACGGAATGCGGACCATATGTCTATGTACGCCAGAGCAAGCGACATGCCCAACTACTGGTACACCATCGTATGTTGCAGAAGCACGTTTACAGCCGCAAGTCCCTCCCTTTCGCAAATATCACTCTACACCGAAAGAGCGCACACGTGTCAGCAGCGTGCTAACGTGGCGGTGGCAACGGTGGCGGGCACACAATCACACCGGAAGCATCCTGTTTGCAGCCTCTTGACACAGGTGGTGGGCTAGGGGACGGGCACACAATTTCACCGGTCGCCAGGTCTTGTTTGCAGCCACCAGACAGTGGCGGTGGAGATATTTTGTCGCACGGAATGTCAGTGCCTGGCACAAAGCATGGTGGCGGCGGCGAGGGTGGGCGGGGATCGGTGGTGG
>BDDA01001148.1:10620-20824 GCA_001662385.1 Chlamydomonas asymmetrica | reverse complement strand
CACGTTGCGTGCAATGAGGACGACGTCGACTGCTTGGAGGCGCTGCTTGATGCGGGCGCCGACGTCACAGCCACAGACTCCGACGGCACAAGCGTGATGTATTACGCGCTGAGGCCAGCTAAGCTAGGGAACATCCAGTTGCTTGTAGAACGTGGCGCCAACGTTAATCATAGGAACGCTTTCGGACTGGCCCCGCTCCACGCCTGTGCGCAGCAGGGCTGGGCTGAGCAGGCCTGCCTGCTACTGAACCTGGGTGCTGACCCTGCCCTGCTGGATGGTGTTGGGCACTCTCCGATCGACGTCGCCCGCGCCCACGACAACACGGAGCTGGCAGACCTGATGACCAAGTGCCTGCCGTTTCAGGTGAGGTGCAAGGCGCATGCGACGCATGGCGGAAAGACAAGGGGGGCTGCTTGCATCTTTGGAATGCAATGTCAGGCGTGTATGCGTACCAGCAAACCTGGGTGGGCAAACCAGCGTGAGAGAGGGGGGTAGGGGGAGTGGTCAGTGCGTGGTGCAAGGGAAGGGGTCACTGGATTGCCTGGCTTGCAGTTTGTGTTGCGGTGCCGGGTAATTTTCTGCAGTGCCTGTGGACATCCAGGTGGACATCTAGATACACACACGTGCTTACACAGATGATCATATGTGCACTGTCTACCCTAAAGCAGATGTACACTGCATGGCCCCACGGAAATGGCCGCCTGATGCACGGCGTGCTCCTGGCATTGTGCGCGCTTGCAGGCCGCGGGTGAAGCGGTGATGGATCAGGTTGTGGACGAGGTGATGGATGATGACACTGGCGATGATAATGACGACAGCGACGACGTGGAGGAGGATGACGACAACAACTCCGACGACGGTGGTGCTAACGTAATCGGCGAGAGTGCAGAAGCATTTGCGGGTGCGGTTGAGCTTCAGCTGGGACAAGCGCGGGAGCTGCTGGCTCACCTGTCAACGCACGATATTGTGCGACTGGTGCTCCTGTCGCACCTGCAGCCGCCGCAGCTAGAACAGCAGCAGCACGGTGTGGCGGGCGCCAAATTGGACCTGATCCGAACCGCGATGGCGGAGCAGCCCCATCCCTATCAGCAACAGCGTCGCCCGGAAGAGGCGGGCATCGACCTTGACACCAACGCCCAGCGCGGGCAGCACCTGCAGCCTGACAGAGACGGTGACTTGCCTGTGGCTGTTGATGATGAATTTTGGGGCTTCCTCCTCAAGGCGTGACCGTGACAGCACCCCGTGATCCGAAATAACTACGTGAACGACGACAGATGTGGTGACGAGCACAGTCATTGTTGGCTGCACCCACCAGACTGCCGCCGGCAGTACACATATTGTCGACAAGCGGTACAGGCCGTACAATACTACACGGCAGGCTGCAGTGGTCGAGTTGGGGAGATGGTCGGGTCGCCTTCAGACGGCTGGCATGCGTCGTGCTGGCCCTGGCGAGTGTGAAGCTGGCTGGTGGGAGGCGCGTGCTCGCCTGGTGACATTCTGATGTGGTCACTGCCAGTAAAACTTTGAGATGCATGCGTTGCGTTGTGCGTTGCATCCCAGTTGGGCACCCAGTAGCGCTCTGCATGGTCGAGGGGATTGTCCCCTGCACGGTTGAGGGTGATTCCAAAATCAATCATACACTGCATGGCGCACGGTGTTTTGCGCCTGGGTTCACCAACAGCGTTGCCAACTATGCACTGCTGGATACATCACTCTGGCATGCACTGAGCGAGCGACCCAGTGTGTAGACCTGGCTGTGCTGCCATGCGGCTGCGGTGTGCAGCAGGCAGTGGGTTGGTAGCTGGTACCTGGCTTGACTCCACACCGCATGCTGGCAGTTGAGTCGTTGCGTGAGGCAGAACCTGCATTGCTGTATGGCATGCGACCTGGCGCCTCACAACCAACACCAGTGTCGCAATCTATTGCGGCATATCCCATGCATCCTGCATGCGTCCGTCCTTGCATCGTTGCTGCATGACCCTCATTTCCAGAGGAGTGCATTCCTTGTGCATTCCTGTCATGCACGCTGCGCATGTGCGCTCGGCTGGATTTCTGACGGTTCGCTAGCCGCACACGCGTGACTGTGTTGGAATTTCTGTGTTGGGTGCACTCGCATGGACTTGGCTTAATGCTAAGAAAATGACAAACATAGCAACAACTGTTGTAGTGGCTTTGGATGAATGTTGTAACTGTTATGCTGCTAGCCGGAACCGCAGCGAATGCCAGTGTGTGATGCGCCGGGTGCAGCCAGCAGCCTCGCTGTGCTTGTACACTGATCATATTGGCAGCACACGCTTATCACAATTGCTCAACACAGCAATGAAGGCAATCAATCTCTCAAGGGCAATCTCATGCAGTACACACAGTTCGGTCTGTGAGCTGGACCTTGATCCAGTTGATCCTGCCTGGCTTGGTTTGAGTCTCGGATGAGCCTGGAGTGCGCTGTGCAGGGTGTACTGCTGAAATCCATTGGCTTCTTCCCTTCATGCATCACACGGTACGGGCGGCAAGCTGGCAATGCTGCATGCATGCCATGCGGTCCGTTCCTGGCAGCCGTCAGCATGCTCTCGGCCAGGGAATCAACCAGTCCACCAAGCAGCTGGTGAAATAGGTCTGAGCGGTGGCAGTGACCGCATGTCGTGTTAACCTTAGGGGCTTGGATGTTACCCATGCGGATAGATAGCAGGCCCAGCGTGTTGATGCATGCGCTAAGCGAGAAACCCCAAACAGGAACGGTGCGTTGCATTCGTGGGCAAGGCCGGGTGGGGCAAACCATGGGAGGGCAGAGGAGCAGGCAAGCTGGAAACTGCACTGCGTGGTGCGTGGATCCAGCAGCCAGTAGGTTCGCGCAGGCCGTGTTTTGGGCTCCACAGGTCTCCAATTCCTGCTGCTCCATGAGGTTCCATATGTGCCTTCAATTGGGCGGGATATAGCTGGCTCAACGTTTGTGTGCTTAGGACTGCACCGCACCTGGTAGCAAACTGGCTACTTGCACCGGGTGCACAGGGTCCGTTGGCCACCATGCGTAATCCTAGGAATGATGCGGATGCCTTGTATGATCTGAGGATCAAAGTTGCGGTTTCCATCCGCAGCCGGTTCTGAATTGTTTTATGGTTTCGGTCACGGCCCGGTCAATGGTGCTCGGTCTGTGCCCAGCTACGGGGCACTTCCCAAGATACTGCCTGGTCGGCTAACACAGTTAATAGAGGTCAGCTTGAGGGATACCCTTCACCGTTATCATATCCAGTCGCTGACCATGCACTTTGTGCGCGGCGTTGTGCTGCTAGCGTTGGCCCTGGCCAGCGCATGCAGCGCTACGGTCTTGTCGTCAGAGGACCTACTTCAGCTTTCTAAGGTAAGTTGGTTAGGGATAGCAGGTCCAAGCTGCTGCATTGACACTGGGGTTTTTGGTTGTGCCCTCTGTAAACTTGTTCGCGCTTCACGGACGCGCTGCGCAGACCGACCCGAGGCAGGCGTTCACGCTCTGGGCAAGGCAGAATGGACGCACGTACAAGGGCGAGGAGGTGAGACCGCGCTCGCTCTGACCCGCCACCACTTGAAGTACGCATGCAGCAATGTTTCACCTACCTGTGCCCTCGCAGGCATGGACCAAGCGCTTCCGCGTCTTCCAAGATAATGTGAAGTTTTTGGAGTCACAGGCCACTGCTGACCCTGGTGTCAAGGTGGGGTGTGGAGTCATAGTTTTCGTTTGCAATTACGCACCGCACGAGCCACGTCGTCAGCACGCTTTTCCTTGGCTCCGCTGATATGTGCATTAACGAAGGCAATGCTCTGCCCTCTGCAGCTGGCTTTGAACCAATATGCTGACCTTACCTGGGACGAGTTCAAGGTTCGGCTTGGGTTGGTCGTGCCCGAGGAGGCCCTTCAGCGCAGGTACTTGCAACGTGTGCGTTTGTTTTCCTTTCGTTGCCCTCGTCTGCTTCACAGCAAAGCTTTTGCCATGGTTGTATGGAGCCTGAAACCCGCACATTTAATGCTTGTTCGTGCAGGGCAGTGTTGACCGCTGAGAAGCGTGACTCTTGGAGGTACGCCCAGACCACCCCCGCTGCGGAGATCGACTGGAGGAAGAAGAACGCCGTCACGCCCGTGAAGAACCAGGGGCAGTGCGGCTCATGGTACGTGCACGTCGTACGCATGCAAGGTACACGCATAAGCAACATGTGCGGTATGACCGCCTTTGGGTTTGTCCTGCACGGTGTCATGCAAACGCAGGGCTGTTCGGTTAGACTGTGTGCGTGCAGGTCCTGGCGTTCATGTTCTGACGCTTGTGTTGTGCTGTTGTCCCGCGTGTTTTGCAGCTGGGCGTTCTCCGCAACTGGTGCCGTGGAGGGTGCGAACGCTATCAAGACGGGCGAGCTTGTCAGCTTGAGCGAGCAGCAGCTGGTGGACTGTGACAAGGGTACGTGCGTGCCGTTGGGTGCGCTGCTTTCAGCGCCGAACAGTGTACACCCTGCAGCACGGCAGGGTGAGAGGGCTTGTGTCAAGCTTGGGCAGGCTGCGTGCCTGCCATTGGCCACGGTTCCGTGCCTTACAGTGCTCTCTGCGATTTGCTTATGTTGTGTACGTGCAGAGAAGGACATGGGCTGCGGAGGCGGCCTCATGGACTTTGCGTTTGAGGTGAGTGGTGCTGGTATGCCGGCAGCAGGGTGTCGTTGGGTTATGCATGTGATGCACTGCCAAATGCAATCGGCGTTGGACAGCGGCGGGGTCATGCTAGCGCTCCAGGGCTGCGTGGTGCTAGCGGAGAGCGACCTGCCAACCCATCCGCATCGCCCCGCCCGTTTGGTTGTTGGACAGCAAGCAGGCTGCACGATGCAGCACACCCCTCACCTGTATGCAGACGATAGGCTCAACATGCGCATCGCACGTCCCAACATGCACTGCGTTCGACGCCCATGTGTGTCCATGCCTGGCTGTCACATTCATCACATGTTGCGCTTCAAGCGCTCCCTGTGTCTGACGCGGCTCCATCTGTGTGCCTGGTGGTGACGTATGTGGCGTGGTGGCGCAGTACCTGGTGAAGAACGGCGGGCAGGACACTGACGGCGACTACACCTACTACTCGGGCTACGGCATCAGCCTGTGGTGCAACAAGCGCAAGGAGGCTGACAGGTGGGTGTGCACGGGTGGATGTTGACATGTACAGTGGCGTGCCAACGCGGCCGTTACGTACTGTGTAGGCGGCAGGCAGGATGAGGTCCAGCATTCACCGCACAGGCAGGCATTTGCGATATGCAAGGGCATCTGCAGCATGCGAGGGCATTGGCAGCATGCAAGGGAGGGCCGTGGGAGCTGGATAAACAGCCCCGGGTGTCAAGCGCCGGTACGATGCACGCTTTGGTCTTCCCACTCGCCCCCACACTCTCTCATCGCCTGGCATGTGGTGGTGATGAATGGGGCGGCAAGCCGGCAAGCATGCGTGAAGCGCACGGACGCTGGCTGCATGCACACTTTCGCGTGATATTCTGCTTTGCCCAACCCCATGCGAACGTGGTGACATGCGCACCTCGATGCTGTCCCACCGTTTGCACCTGCGCTTGGTCCCCTGATGCTGCTCGCACGCTGCCTGGCGTGCTGTGACAGGACGGTGGTGAGCATCGATTCGTTTGAGGACGTGCCGCAGGACGAGGCCAGCCTGGCCAAGGCGGTCACGCACCAGCCCATCGCGGTCGGCATCTGCGCAGGTGCGCCGCCTCGCTGCTCGTACAACAGCAGCCTTACACATACGCACATGCACAGAGCACGGTGGCCTCACAGGAATCGCGCTGCATAGCCCTATGCGCACCAAACAAGCGACCTATCATAAACAGGACACGGGGGCGGCAGTCATCTGATGCCTGCTGCTGTGTGGCATCCTCTATCCTTCTGTCACACAACAGCAGGACTGAGACGACTGGCGTCCGCGTCTCCTGTGCATGATAGCTCGCTTGTTTGGCGCAATGCTTTGCTGCCGTCGCACATCTGTGGTATACACCAGGGGAACGCTGTGTGCCTTTCCCCCTCAAAGGCGACCTCCGGCATCGATGACTGTCATTGCCAGGGCATTTTGTGATATTGGCATTTGTCAAGCACTCAATCTTGATGCACGCACTCGTGTCGCTCCCCTGCCCACACGCATATCATACACGCTGAGCCCCTGGCTAAACCTCTTCTAAACAATCTTCTCCTGCCTTCCCTGGACACCCGCATGCAGGCATGTCTATGCAGTTCTACAGCAGCGGCGTCATCAACTCCTGCTGCGAGGAGCTCAACCACGGCGTGCTGGTCACCGGCTACGGAGAGCAGGCGGACGGCACCAAGTACTGGATCGTCAAGAACAGCTGGAGCGACGGCTGGGGCGAGGAGGTGGGCAGAGTCAGGCACTGCCCACACGCAGTAGTACGCTAGTCATTTAGTCATTTGTGACCGCACCGTGTGGTCGACGCCGCTCGAAGAGACCTACGGCACCTGACCTCCCACCTGAGTTTTCAGTGAAAAGCTTTCCACACAAGCGCATGGCGTGTCTGTGTGGTGGCGCTGGCCGCCCCGGTTGACCCACACCGTTGCTTGTCCGCCACACCCACCCACGCTGCAAGCCTACACACGCACACAACTGCTTCTACTGTTGTGCCGATGCTGCCTGCCGCAGGGCTACTTCCGCCTGAAGATGGGCGAGGGCAAGACGGGCCTGTGCGGCATCGCCTCAGCCGCGTCTTACCCCGTCAAGACGACGCCCAACCACCCCGTGCCGGAGATCTGCGACGTCTTTGCGTGGACCGAGTGCCCCACCGGCAACACCTGCTCCTGCTCATTCTCGTTCTTCGGCTTCTTCTGCCTGTGGTGAGCCTTCGCGTTGTGTGGCAGGGCCTCGCTGGTTGCACGGCGCGTGCGGCATGTGCCGGCACGTGCCGCGCTGCGTCTTCCCTGAAAGGGGAGGGGAGGAGAGGAGGGGAGCGTGGCCGCGAACGCAGTACACAGGACTGTTGTGCATGGAGGAGAAGAGAGGTTGTGCAGTGCATGTTGAGCCAGCCGGAGCAGCGACATGATTTCGTGCTTGCGGTTGAGCTCCTTGCCAGCTCAGCTGCAATTTGTTCATGTCCTGGTTTGCGCCAACATGCAAAGCACATATGCGCCCGCTAACGCACATGGCTCATGCATGCATGCGGATTGTGCATGCAGGCACGACTGCTGCCCGCTGCGCGACGGCGTCACCTGCTCCGACCTTGCGCACTGCTGCCCCTCCGGCACCACCTGCGACGAGGCCAACCAGCAGTGCGTCGGCGCCGCGGGCGCGGCCGTGCCCTGGACCTCCAAGACCAAGGCCACGGTCGCGGCCCCAGCCTCGCGCCTCACCCCTGCCGCCTCAGCCACGTCTTCCTCGGCGCTGTTCACGCTCGGCAGCGAGACGCAGAGCTCGGCGCCGGGCGATCGCGCGCACGCGCCCGCGGACACCGTGCTCGGCGATGCGTCCGCGCCTGCTGGCGAGGCTGCGAAGGGCAAGAAGAAGTGCGCTGGCGCGCACAAGAAGCAGGGCGTGGAGCACGGCAGCGGCGGGATGATGGGCGGCGGAAGCGAGGGTGTGATGCGCAAGGACGCGAACCCGCAGGAGGTGGAGGCCATCCAGCAGCAGCGCGCTGGCGAGCTTGCACAGGAGTGATCCCGTTGCGCAGCTGGACCCCTGCCTATTCAGCCTTTGACCTTTGCCTGTATGTACAGTACACGGCGTTGTTGCCAAACCTCCAATGTCCCACTTCCTGTCACTTGCCAAGTGCCGTTGTTGAGTGATTGTTGTACTATACCGCTGCACTTTCAAGTGCATTTTTCTGATGCTCACGCCTGGTTGAGAGCGCATTGCCTCCTTTTTGGTTGACAAGGTGTCCTGACAGACCGGCCTGATTGTGCACCCCGCACCCCGCTGTGACCCCGAGCGTGCATCACGAGTTCATCTTTACGTTCATGTGCTCGTGTGCTGGCTGTTTTAAGAACTTGGATGCTTGCACGCAACGCATTTTGTACACCTTGTTGGCTTGCTTCGTGTTTGCTTCGTGTCGGGCGGCGTGGTTGCTTCACACCATGGCAACACTACTGTAAAATGACCGGCAGTTCAGAGCATATCTGGAAGTGAAGAGTAGCCTAGGGCCTGATGTATCGGCTACCAAATACAGAAAATTCAGGGAATAGTCGATACGGGCTACCCCGTACCGCACCAGCGGTCAACGTGTATGAACCAACTTGAGGCAGCAATGTAGGCACAACTGGCCTCCCGCAAGTTCGTTGTTGCCCGCTCATAGCCACTCTCACGTCGTTTTACCCTCCTGATATGCACTGTTCCTGAAAAGCTTCCTCCAAGGAGTTTAGACCCAACTCAAGCGGAATGAGCGACGACGATTTTGGGGACTATGGAGACCGGGGCGGCGATGGGGTATGTCCTTACAGAGTTGTACGCTTCAACATGGGAGTGATGACAATAGTCTGCCCCTGCACGAGTGCGCTCACGTTGCCCTAACTTCACCATGACGTGCCTTTGCGCGTTGGCCGTGGTTGCACAAACATCACAGTATTCTGGAGAGCTTGGGGCAGGAGATGACCAGTTTCAGAACACACAGCGCTCAACGGTGGTCCAGAACCAACCACACGATGAGGTGGGCTGCGGCAGCGCGGAACTTGCGTGTTGACATGTCCGGGCTGGTGAAATGCCTGTTCTTGACCCTGACACTGGCTGGATTATATTCGTAAAAACATAACAGGAAGTGGACCTCAGTGCGTCAGAGAGCTTTGCTCACGATGATCCACCAGCAGCACCTCGAGGCAAGTTGCGTGGGGCATTTCAAGAAGCTATGGTGCAACCCACTGTCCTAAGTTACGGTTGGTTAAGCTTAAAACCCTATGATATGTATGGGCCCGGCTTGTGCTGCTGAACTTGTCCGCAGATGCCTCGTTAATAGAGTCACACGACATGGACGAGGCTCCGCCGCAGGCCAGCGTAGCAGCGCCAGCCCGCACACAGTCGCCCGTGACACAAAGAGCAGCCTCGAGTACGTTATGCGTTGTTTCGCCTACCAATTTATCCTGCACAGTCGCATGCACATCGCGTTTCAAATTGCACACAAGTGCTGAACGCTTGACGGAACACCAGCAAGCGCACTGCACAACACACAGGACGTGTGCGAATCGGTAATTGAAAGTGCTGCGTGTTGGTACGCTGACAGGCAATGACGGCCAGGCCCCTGGCGTGTACAACGCGGCTGAGTATGCCTACCTGAACGTCCCAGACGACGTGCGGAACCTGTTTCAGTACATCACACGGTACAAAGCACAAAATATTGACCTGGAAACCAAGCTCAAACCATTCATCCCGGACTACATTCCGTCCATTGGCGGCATCGATGAGTTCATCAAAGTGCCGCGCCCGGATGGCAAGCCTGATTTCTTGGGTCTCAAGGTAAGGTGTGTTGGCCGGCCCTGCTGTACATACCGACATGCACGGGGTTGGTGTCAGCTGGGTCGCTCACAGATGCACGTTCGCCCCACTGGGCCCCCGCCACGCCCTGCATGTTGCACCCTGCGCTGGAGTGAGCCAGCATCTCTTGACGACTCCGGTTGATCCACTGCCAGCACCATGCAAAGCCATGCGAAATGCGGTAATACCATGCATGCATGCATGTCGGGGAGGTGACCATGTAAGGGTCAGCTCCTCTCTGGAACGACAGGCCGAGCATCACGGTGCATCACGGAATGCCGGAGGTTGCGCCCGTCCCCCCAGGACTTGCAGCACAACGCCTCCCACGGTCCTAGCAGCATTCGGCTGCACATGGTCTGCAGCTCAGCAGTTTTGCATCCACACCAACATCGGTTGTTATTCACCACCGTTGGCACGACCCGACGTTCTCGTTGATAACTCCTCTGCCAAAGTTCCAGATGTGGTTCCTTGACGCGTGTTCGCCTGCATGCCGGCCTCACCTGCATGTGTGCATGCATTTGTGTCTGCGGTACAGATGCTGGACGAGCCGGCGGCCAAGCAGTCGGACCCCACGGTGCTCACGCTGCAGCTGCGCCAGCTCAGCAAGGAGGCCCCCGGCAGCAAGGCGGAGATGGTGGGCCGCATCGAGCACACGGACGAGTCGAAGCAGAAGAAGATACAGCAGTGGATCGGTGAGCAAGCCAGGGGGTGAAGTCCAGGAGGCGGGGGGGGAGAAAAGGCCGT
>BDDA01001147.1:0-11845 GCA_001662385.1 Chlamydomonas asymmetrica | reverse complement strand
GATTGTGTGTGTGGGGTGGGGGGGGTGGGGGGGGGGCTTGGCAGCAGCACCCCCAAATGGAGCCACATAGTGAGCCAGGCGTGTCCGATGCAGTCCGATGCACCGCAGTGCACTGAAATCCCCATTACTCAGGCAGCGCTCCCACCCGTGCCGTTTGTGTCACAGAAACCAGCGCATGCCCGCTGTGAGCTCGTGTGCCACATCCGTGTGCATGGATTGATTTGGGAGGGGGGGGGGAGGCGGGCAGGCAACAACACACCCAAATGGAGCCGTGAAGGCGTGCCCGGCCACGCTGTGCGCTCAAATACCACAAGTCTAGCAGGGCCCCTGCCCGGGCCGCTGGTGCCGCCATTGCAGGCATTGCACGTCTGTTGTGCGCTCGTGTACCACATACGTGTGCACGGATTGGTGGGGGGCTGGCCGCAGCACACCCAAAGGGAGCTGTGCAGGCGTGTCCGGCGCACACGTTGTGCGCTCAAATCCCACAAGTCTGGCTGGGCCCCTGCCTGGGCCGCCCCTACCCGAGCTGCTTGCTCCACCAAAGCCCTTGAATGAATGCTGTGATCGCGTGGGCCACATCTGTATGCGTGCATCGAGGGGGGCAGGCAGCAACACACAACTGTGTAGGCGTCCTGAGCACCGCTGCGCGCACAATTGCAATTTTTACAAGATTGGTAAAACCCTTACCAAGGCCGCTCGTGCCACTGAAGCCAGCGCATGACTGATTTAAGCCATCAATTGCATAACACCTCGCACTGTCCACAGGGGCACCAACACATCTGCCGCCGTTGCAAATTGTGCGGTTAACGTGCTAGAGTGCCCCGCAAGCGCGGGCGGGCGAGGGAAACGCTTGCTTGGGCATGTGGCTGCTTGCCACCTTCCTGGCTTGCATCTATTTAGTCTATCTGCTTACACAATCGCCATAACAGCCATGCGTTGCCCCGTTGCTAGCTGGCATCCCGGCTTGTATTGTTTGCACATGCAAGAGTGCATACCACATGCGTTGGTGGTGCACTCAGCGGCTATGGCGCTATGCGGACCCATTGCCCCACCAACCACACATTTTACTCTGATAGCTGGTGTTAGCCGTATAACTGGTGTCAGCCAGATGGGCAGGCTAGGCAGGCACCCGGATGGCCAATGTAGCCGAATCGCTGTGTCACCCGGATAGTTGCTGTCAGCCGGATGGGCAGCACCACATGGCCAGCGTCACCTGGTTGGCACGGTCACCCGGATATTCAATTTCATCCGGACGGGCGGTGTCAGCCGGATGGGTAGTGTCAGCTGGAGGGAACCCAGAGGCGTGTTCAGCACCCCGCCGCGCGCACAAAGTACGCAAATCGCACAAGGCAGGGAGTACCCATGCCGGGCCCTTTGGTGCCACCGAAGCCAGCACCTGACTGTTGTGAGCGCGTCGGCACGTATGTGTGCATGGGTTAACGGGAGGCAGGCAGCAACACACCCAAATGCAGGCGTTTAGACGTGTCCAGTGCACCGCCGTGCGTTCAATGTGCGCTCAAATCCCATGAGTCAGCCAGCGCCTTGACTGGGGCCGCTGGTGCCACCGAAGCCGGCACGTGACTGGTGTGAGCGCGTGGGCCACGTACGTGTGCATGCAGTGATGGGGGCCAGGCAGCAGCACACGTGTAAACGTGTCCGGCACGCCGCCGTGCGCTCGAATCCCACGAGTCATGCAATGCCCCTACCCGGGCCGATGGTGCCAACGACGCTCGCATGTGACTGCTGTGAGCGCGTGGGCCACATACTTGTGCATGCATTGATGGGGGGAAAGGCAACATCACACCCAAATGGAGCCGTGTAGTCTTGTCCGAGGCAACACCCAGACGGTTAGTGTCACCCTACCTGATAGATATGCAGGAACCCGGATGGCCATTATCGTCACCCGGATGACCACTAGAACCCGGATGGTCATTGTCAGCTGGATGTCCAGTGTCAGCCGGCTGTGCAGGGCACCCGGATGGGCAGGAACCTGGATGGTTAGGAACCCGGATAGTCACTGTCACCCGGAATTTTAGTGCCACCCGGAATTTTGGTATCACCCGGAATTCGCACATCACCCGCAATTTTTGCATCACCCCAGCACGGTGACAGCCCGGATTTCTGCTCTTTGCTAGGTGACCACTGTCACCCGGATGCACCATGTCACCCGCATGTATGGGGGGGTTACAAGTCACATGCTCACAGTCACCACCGCTAGCCGCATTCGCATGCACCTGGTGCATGCGCGTGGTGTGTAGGCGCCCTTGGTGACAACCCCTTGGAATACGGGCCTGGGCAGCTGCCCCTTTTTTTATCATATGAGCACTCTGCATGCGTTCTGCATGGCCTCCTTCATCATCCGTGTTGTTATGCAATGGCAGGTGTTACAGCCATGGCTTGTGCACTGCTTGGTTACGCACGGCCAGGGAGTCAGCAGCGCCCTCCCTCCTTCACGCTGCCATGATGGGAGTTCTGTTGGTGGCTGGGAGAGTGTGCCTCACCTGCCTGTGTCTGATGGGGGGTTTCCCTGACGCCTTTCCCTCCCCCCCCGCACGCCTACACCTTCCCCGCCTGATGTATACCTTGTACGCCCTGCCACTGCTGCCCTGCTGCTGCTTGTGCCTGCCGTGTTCTCGCTTACAGTGGACGGCTCTGCCTACTACTACTACTACTACTGAACCAGCGCGGCCACTCTGCAGCACGCTGCACCCCACACGCCTACAGACGACGGCGTCATGTCAGCTGCTGTTGTTGCACCAGGTGCTCAGCAGCAGGGCGCTGCTGGCGGGGCTCTTCATGAATGTCGTGGGTTCAGTGACTTGCCCAACGAGGTGGTGGAGCTCATACTAGCACCCCACCGCATGAGCAAGGGCGTGAAGCTGGTCTGCAAGCACTGGCGCGACTGCTACATGCATGGCGTCACCGTCATGCGGAGCAGCTCGTTGGCCATGCAGCTGACTGGCACCGGTGCTGATTGGCCATATCAGCGTCCTGGTCAGCTGCTCCCTGCCTCGTTCGTACGCCTCGACAGATTTGAGCTAAAGAGGAAGCACCTTTCCGCAGCGGCATTAACGTCAGCCCTTGCCTGCTTGTGTAGCAGTGTGCACGTTCACGCCACCCTGACACAACTACATGTCGACCTCAACGATTTGCGCGATGACGACAGCGCGGTGCGGATCGCTTGCGCATCAACACTGGTGGCCTTCATCTCCGAGCTGTCCAGCTTGCACACCTTGGCTTTGCGGTGGGAAGAGGACAATAGCTACCCGCATGCCTCTCCTACCACTTTGGTGCTGCAAGCGCTGCGCCGCCCGTCCCTGGCCAACCTCACGCACCTGGACCTCAGCCATTGCAGAATAGGCGACCTGCACGCTGAGGAGCTCGCCACAACGCTGCTCAGCTCGTCCCACCTGGCGGGCTTGACACGGCTGGACCTGGCAGAAAATCGCATCAAACCAGATGGCTGGCAGTCACTGGCGGTGTCGCTTGCAGCAGCCACACACATGTCGTGCATTCATCACCTGGGCCTGTCACGCAGGTGCACTAATGGCTGGACCAAGGTCCTGGCCGTGCCCCACATCGCGTCCTCACTCACCAGCCTGAACCTGGCCAGCATGCGTGTTGACGATCAGGCAGCAGCTGATGCGCTATGCGAGCAGCTTCAACACACACAGCTTTCTGGGCTGCGAGATTTGGACCTCCGTCTTTCAATGCGGCCCGGCACTACATCGCGTGTTGTGCACGTGCTAGCCACCTCGGCGCACCTCCGCCTCACCAAGCTGAACCTGCAGAGCGTGTTTGTGGCGGCCGAGGACACGGATGTTGCAACGTTGCTGTGGCGCAGCAGCCACCTGCATGGCTTGACGGAGCTGCACCTGCCCATCATCATGGGCCCGCCCAAGGGCGTTGCAGAGGTGTTTAGCTCGCTGGCGTCAACCACCGGCCTCAGCTCGCTGCAGGCGCTGACCATATGGAACCAGGACCTAAAAGGGCCCGCGGCAAAAGCGTTTGTGTCCGCGCTTCAGGCCAAGCACCTGAGCAGCTTGACAGCGCTGCGCATGTCTTTCTGTGGGACGGACCAAGACGGCGCACACACTCTCATTGGGCTGTTTGCAGACAACGCTGCCGCCAACCTGGCCGGTCTGCGTGACATTGAGGTTGGAGGTCGCGGCTCCCACACATCGTATGAAACTGGGCTGCAGGTGATGGCCTGTGCGCTGCTATCCTGCACGGTGTTGCGCAGCCTGACGCGTCTGTACATGAGGGACCTGGATCAGCCGGACTTGCAGCCAATATGCACGCTGCTGCCCAGCGCCCGGCACCTGTCAACGCTGCAGGAGCTGAGCTTCGTGGTTTTTGACTGCATCGACCACTGGGGCCGCACCGCCTACCCAGCTGTGGGGGCGGCGCTGCGTGCTGCCACCTTTCTGGTGGGTCTGCGCACGCTGGGCATATGCGCAGTGTACAGGGGTGGTCAGCCGCCAGACGCCACGCCGCTGTGTGACGCGCTGTTGGCCTCGCCGCACCTTGCCGGGTTGCGCCTCATAGATGTGGACCAGGAATGCTGGCAGCAGGTGGCGGCGGCGTGCCAGTCCGTACCGCGGCTGCATGACGTGCGGATCGGCGCTGAACTTCTTTAGATGGTCATGCAAGCAGGAATGCCATCTGCCATATTAGCGTGCCCATCATCATTGCCGCTCGCTCGCTCCTCCCTTCCTTCCTGGAGTGTATGCATGCATGTGGCGGACGCGCAGCCAACGCATAGTGCACATCATGCACGATAGGGGCTTCTGACTTATGGTGGTTTATTGGTGCTCACAGTTGTATCGAAGCAGGCAAGGACGGTAGGTGCTTGAAAGAACGTATGGCAAAGAGATGGTGCATCATCATCATCATGATGTGTGCGCCCTTGCAGAGCCTCATTGTGATTCCTTCATAGGGACTGTTAGGTGCATGGTTTCTGAGGTCCGCCTCGAGTACGGTACGTGCATGGAGCGAGCTCGTTGCCTCACCACTCTTCTCCCCCCCTCTCTTGCGGGGGCCGACACACAGCTGGGATAGCAGCAGCCAGCCAGGGTGTTGGCCGGCGGTGAACATGGCTTGGGTCACTGTGTGCGGCCTGCCTACCTGGTTCATTCTGCGCTGGCAGCAGCAGGCCCGCGCAGGGCGCATGACGGAGGCAGCCTTGGCGGTGGTGGTGGGTGTTTACACATGGGCTGCCGAGCAGTCGCTTGTATCGCATGCACCATAGCACCACTCACCACTCACTAGCACCCTATGTACCACCTTGCCGCATGTAGCCATGCATAGTGGTTCTACTGGCCACACTGGCTTTTTCCCTTCCATTTGTGGGGTCACTCGCGTTGATAAACAATGCTGGGGCGGCGGTGGTGCGTGGTGGGTGTAGTGGGTCCTGTAATGCGGTCGCTTGCCAGTTCGGTTGGGCAGGGCCGGATGGATGGCAGGGACCATCCCGCCAGTGGCATGAACCCCCGCTGCTGCTGCCAGCTGTTCTTGATGTCGCTTTGTTTGCCCCTGCATCTGCCGCTGGCCCCAACTGGACGGGCTGTGCTTCTTCATGTGCGCTAGCCACTGCCACTACACCCTAAACCCTGATGAGCCTGCAACCCTAACCCTGAAAGGCTGCACCCTTACCCTGTAACCCCGAGCCCTGCTGAGCTCCGAGGTGCTCCAGGTGCGCCATCAGGCACACAGCGCGTGCCGCTGCACTGCGGGCATGGCTTGCTATGAACATCGGGCCGCTTTCTCACCCCCCCCCTCCTCTCCCCACCGCCTCCTGCACTTACTGGTCTCCAGGCGTCATGCTGGTCATGCCTAGGCCGGGGTGTGCCACAGTCGTCAGGGCAGGCTACTAGCAGGGCTTGGCTTCCTTCCGCTGTGTGCTGTCTAGTGATGAATCCACTCTTGGGCGGCCGCTGGAATTCGGTAATTCCAGTACATGGGTAGCCTTGGGTAGGTGGCTAACAGTGCATGTGAATGCAGTTGAGCACCATCCACATGCATACAGCATTACTAATGGCGTACCTGTTGAGGTGTATAACAGCTAGCGGCATGGAGACACCGCCGTCGCAATTGACTTGGCGGTTAACGCCATACACGCAACCCCACAGAACTGTGTATACGTGCGCAAGCCACACACGCGCGATGCCCATCAGCTTACACGTCAGTGTGATGGCCTGACAGGTATGCAAGTTGCAGCAAAGCGTCGTGTTGCGACTCGCGAGTGCTCGTCAGGCAGGCAGATAAGAGGCAACACCAGGGACGATCATCAAAACACCCTGAACACCAACCTCGGCTTGGGGGGGCGTGGTGGGGGCCATGTCATGGCTCACTCAACACCGCAGAGTGCACGTTGGTGTCATCAATCAGCATTCAGTACTAGCATCATCACCGTCACGGCAGCGGCAGCGTGACGGCAGGCAGGCTCGCCTGGGCACCCAGCCACCCACTGGCAGGGCCGGGCTGCCTCGGGGTGGGTGGGGGTGGGGGTATGTGAGCGGGGTAGCGGCGCAATCAGGTAGGTAGGCTGACATACCCCGGCAGCACGGCCCGGACAGTGCTGGCAATAATTGAAAGCGCTGTGAATGATGACCTCAGCAATACACCTCACCTGGCGAAGCACCGCTGCCAGTCCTGCAGTACGGTACTGCCTTGCCGCTCAATGCACTACTGCAGTACATACCGGCGCGAACGGCATGCAATACGCAATGAATCGCTGCCGTGCCGCGTGCAGTTGACGCAAGCCCGGTGCTGCCAGGTTCAAGATCGCTGCACGCAATCGCATAGTCTTGCGAGCGCAATCGCCAACCCACTGCCCCCAGCTGCCAGCTGTCGGCTCCAAGCTGTCCAACCCAGCGCTTGCAAAGGCAGGTGAGCACAGCCATTTCAGGTTTGCAGCGCATGCGCACACTACTACCACTACTACTGGGTACCGCACGTGCAGTACAGCAACACACATGTTGTACAAACAGGTCACGTAGTACAAACAGGTCAAATCCGCTACAGGGAGGCACTGAGGCGGTAGCATCCTACGGCGCCAAACACGCAAGTCGAATTTGTACATATAATGATATAAATCAATGGATAAATGCATTGAAAAAGTAGTTTGGGTCCCAGGCGCCCCGAGCGCGTCCACTAAGCGCCCCGCACCGCCTGCATGCGCCTCAACCACGCCGGCGCAGCGCGTGAAGATGTGAGTGTAGCGGCCTGGCATGCGTGTTTAGAGTTATCTCGGATTGCCATAGGGCCATGCAGTACGCTCTCCGTGGGGCCGTGCAGTGTGTGTTGCGTCATGAGTGGCATTTGTGTGTATGTATGCATAGCGGACCCACATGCTTAATGTCCATTTGCTCCCGTGGGGCCATGCAGTGTGTATGTATGAATGCGCAACGGCACGTGTGTGGCAGGGTGGCGCTGTTGGCGCATGCATTCAATCGAGCTGCTTCCAGGTCAGCTATCACCCGCAGCAGCAGCCTCAACATCACCACGATCAGTGGTGATAGGAGCATCGCCCTCGGGGGGGCCGCTAGCAACACTGCCAGCACCCTGCAGGGTGGCGGCTGCACCGCCACCGCCGCCATCACCGCCGCTGCTGCACGCGGTCTTGTGGCCCGCCTTCCAGTGCGCCTTCTGGCAGGCGGGGCTGCAGTAGCGCACGCGCTCGCAGCCAGCGCAGCGGCGCAGCCGGATGCCTGGATTTGCAGCCATAATGCCACACTGCGCACAGGCAGCAGCGTCAGCAGCGGCTGAGCCAACACCCAGCGCACTATCGCTTGCGGCACCGGCGGCAGCCACGCTGCTGCTGGCTGTGTGGGCGCCTGCCGCCTGGCAGATGTTGCTGCTGCTGCCGCTGGCTTGTGAGCTGCATGCTGCAGCAGCACACGCACCAAGCGCAACGTCGGCAGCAGCGTTGGCGTTGCTGCCACCGCTGTCGCCGGTGCCCACTGCCGCTGCCGATACTGCCCCCCCCTGCCGCTCAGCAGGCAGAGGTTGCGGGGGCTGCGGTGGCGGCAGCGGAGGCTGCAGAAGTGAACCGGCAGGGGCAGGTGCAGGCTGCGGTGGTGATGGCAGCGGAGGTTCAGCGGGCGGGGGTGCGGCTGCGGCTGTCGCACACAGCAAGGCCTGCATAGAACAAGCGCCACACTCAACTGCGTGACCTGCCCCGGCCCAATACAAATACCTAGGAAGCCGGCCGGCCGACCTCGGTGCATAGGACCCCCTGCAGTACACGCAGAGTGACTGCTATGCAACATGGATTACTGTTATCAGCGGCGTGACATTCCACCACACCCGGATTGGTGCGCCGCACCACCATGCGGTCCCCCGCCTTACAATACACCCACCAGCAGTACACACTTCAACATGCCCAACATACCGGTATGCCAATACACTCCACTACCACAGTACGTCCCCACCATGCGCCGGAGCATCGCTACGGTGCAGCATCAACTAGGGATTGAACTGACCTCGACAGACCGTTGTGCGGGCTGCACGACCTCTGCGCTGATCAAGCCGTGCAGAGAGCTCCAGCTGGCGCGACCGGTGTTACTGTTACCGGCAGCCGGCCAGGCCGTCTGGAAAGAGCCGCCTGGGTCCATGACCGCAACCAGCACCTCGTATAGCGACCGCTGCTGCTGCTGCTGCTGCCTATCGCCGCCGCTGGCGTTGCGGGCGGTCTCCGCGCCGCTTCCTCTCTGGCGCAGCAGCTTGACGTGATCGGCGGCAATTGCAGCAGGCAACTTGGGAAAGTCGCTAGCAAACATCAGAAGGTTCGAATACGTAGGTCGGTACAGGACTGCTGGCCAGCGCTGCCATGCTGGACAGCAAGCCGTGTCGGAGCATACGGCGTATCTTGGTTGCCGCAAAGCTGGGGGCGCCGGGCACCCCAGCCGGTGTCAGGCCATATGAACGTACGCTCATCACCAACACGAGGGTTCCAAGCGCCGGCACGAACTGTGCGACTGTTGTGTGCGGAGGGGGCGGCAGGCACCTGGGCAGCCGTTCAACAACTTGCCGGCAAAGCGCGTCCACTTCAGCTGCTGCTGGCGGTGCAAAAGCGGCAAGATGAAACAGCAACAGACTTGAGAGCATTCCCAGATCTTCACGCGCATCGTCTTGCAACGTGGCTTTACCACGTGGCGCTTCCCCCTAGGCCTGCGCTGCTGCCTTGGCTGCGTCTGTCTTGGCCACGAGCTGCTGCGCTGCGCCATGCAGCACGCTCCAGGCGCCGACTGCCTCCAAGCGGCGCAGAAACGGCCACATTACTTGCCCCATCCACACCTCTTTCTCGAAACCGACTCCGCCTTCTAGCGAACAAAACGCTCCTACACTTGCCAGCTGCAGCAACAGGTCCAAGACAACACGTGCACTGTCACACGGCTTGCCTTGAAAGTGCACGACCTGAAGCCTCTGTGCAGCCCGCACGGCTGCTGCGTCGAGCTGCACGTCCAGTAAGCACCATACAAAATCTTCGGCGGTGTAGGGGCTTGCCGCTGCTGTCTGTGGTACGTACCGCAAACCATGCAGGCGCGCCGTGGCTTGCCGAGCAAGGCATAACAACACCGCTGACCTGTCAAGCTTCAACACCTGCGCGGGAAGCGAGCACAGGATGGCATGCCTATACTTGACAAACACAAATTAAGTGGGCAGGGAGGAACAGCCGGCGTACAGGTGTTGGGCACAGCAGGAAGGTGCGGCTGGGCCCAGGCTGAATTTGTTGGCATGTGTACTTGTCAAAACTTGCGTGCGCAGTGCTTGTTTCATTCACTCTGTCAGGACTTGTATGTGCAAGCGTGTCTTCAGCCGCGTTGGCCTCCTCCATCCACTGCACATGCAACGTGTATGCAGCCCAAGTTGCTGACAACCGTAGTTGCTGTCAGGACACATATTGCCCCTTGAGTATATTATACGTGTAAATAGTCGAAGTCGCTAGGTTGAAGCATGCGTGTTTGCTTCAGTGCCCCTGCTGGAGGCAAACCGACTGGCAACAATGACAACACAAACCCAAAAAATGGGCGGTGCCACTTCAGGCGACACAGACAGCCTTCGCTCCTTAAGACGTACCGTTTTCGTAAGCTCCCGTGCAATGTCCAGCGAGGCAGGAGCACAGCTGCTGCCCATGCATACTGCTGTCAGAATCCTCAGCAGTGTCTCAAGGCATGCGTCCTCTGAAGTTGCAAGCGGGTAGCTGAGCCGGTTCTTCGCGTATCGCAAAAGGCGAGCAAACAACGAAACAGGGGCCAAACTGCTCGTGCCCTTGCTCCAGAGAGGTGCATAGGCTTCGCGTGTGCACTCCACACCCAGGTTGTTGAGGCACAGGATGGCAACGTCCTGTGGAGTCGTAGCGTTTATTCTTTTGAGCGATGACCCAGCCAACTCCGCAGAACTCCGCAACGTTGTCGGGATAATCGTCCAGGATTGCTTCCGCCAAAAACACAACTAGCTGGGGGGCTGCTTGTGCAAGCTCCTCCAACTGGATGGCATTGTGCACAGGTGGTGAGGAGGTGCTCCCTTCTGCTGGCAGGCCATGTGCTTGCGACACGCTGCGGCCAGGCGCCGGTACGAGCAGCTGGTAGAGCTGCGTCAGGCCATCCACTCTGCACTGCAAGGGCTGCTGCCTGTTGAGCTTGGCCAGGACTGGCGCCAGCGCTCCAGCGTGCGAGCGCTCACGCATATCCTGGCACCTCGCGCGAGGAGCAAATCAGTTGCGGAGGAACTTGACACGCGCACGTTTCTCATAAACCTCTCGCTGCGCGACATCAGGCCTGCCACCGATGCAAAATGGGTATGGGATTGCTGCTTGCAAGCCCAGGCAGTGAACTGATTGAGTGTTGGGTGGAACCCCCGGCGGCGGACCGTGTTGAGCATGCTACGCACGTCTGCTCACACGTGCTAGTTGTGTTGAGCTGTTGAAGGAGGGTAGGAAGTGCCACAGGCAAAGCACACAGGTGCAGTGGACTGGCTCAACAGCCATACAACACTGGCACCGACGGAACACGACCAAAACTTGCAGAATGAGCACCGGCTGGTGAACGGCAAACTCGGGACAAACAGAACTTGCAGGTGTTAGACCCCTGACACAGTGACACCATACAGACATACTGTCACTGGGACTGGTTTGTACAAGTGGAAGTGGCTGGCGGAACTGGCAAAACCGGTATGAACTGGCAGGGGTGAAACTTTCCGACTTTACAATGGCAATCATTGGTCAATTGACACCAGGCCGACAGAGTGAAACTGCTCTGTCACAGAGCTGGTGATACTTGTGTGTAACTGGTGGACAGGTAAACTTGGTGGGACCTGGTAGGGAGTGGGCGATCACCAAGCTCAACACAAAGGGTGTCAGTTGCCATGGCACGGGCGACACTCACTGCAGACACGCTAAACAGTCACTTCGAAGAACCACGCGCGGGACCAACACTTGGGTATACCGCTAGAAAGGCTGGCAACGGCGCTCATATGGTCGCCACATGCCCCCAGACCAGTGCCGAAAGGCTGTGCCGGAAGCCACCAGCACTCTGGGAATGGGGAAAATCCCACCACAGTCCACTGGGTCCACTGGGTATCCCCAGAGCATCCAATGGCCACGGGCCATTGGACACCATGTGAAGGTGATCCAATGGCAATCCAATAGCAATCCAATGGCAATCCAATGGCAATACCCTGTTGCATGTGCAACATGTGCCGTATGATTGTGATGGTAAGTGCATTCTTCATATGGCAGCCGACAGCCCCCATGCGAAACTGGCGGGTAAAAACGCAGAACGGCTCATGCGTGTTACACTGGAGGAGGGCGTGTTACACAGGGAAAGCGCGTGTGGCTCTT
>BDDA01001146.1:6574-18422 GCA_001662385.1 Chlamydomonas asymmetrica | reverse complement strand
TACGCAAGCCAGGGCTCAAGCTTCGACGCCACCGATCAGGTGCAGGACTGCACACTGCCCGCCGAGTGCGCCGTCGCCAATTTTGACAACGTCTGTGGCACGCCCTGAAAAGAATGGAGCGAAACTGTGTGTGTGTGTGCGTGTGTGCGTGTGTCACATAACCATTCAACCCGTGATGTGGCTTGATACACACTTATATGCGACCCTCTTACTTGGCCTGCAGCATCTAACGTGCTTGCATGCAGTAGGAGACTAAAGCTCAGGGGGATACAAGGAGGCATTCACCTCTGGACCTCACAGCTTCATGCACCATGCACACATACATGCTGCTGATGATGATTGAAACAGAAATTGAGGTGTTCTTGGTGTGCAGATATTTGTGTGATCCCCTTTCTTGCTTCAGAGCCACTCTGCTCGCTGCACACATGTGGTGCCCCACTGTGATTGTCTGGGTCTATTCTTGTGCCTTGTCCCTTTGCATGCACCCTTCTTCCTCTGTTTTTGTTGTAACCTTGCCTGCTTGTGTGGGCGATGGCTGCTCTTGTGAGTCAGCGCTGACCAGCGTGATGTGGTTTCCGTCAACCTGTTGTCGTCACCAATAACAATGCATGGGTTTGCAGCCGCTCTCCCTCCCTCACAATGATGCATGCCAAGCATCGTGCTGTGGTGTGTTTCTTAGCAAATAAATATCAATCCACGCGCAACTGAGGTGAGACAAAAGGCTGCTGTTGTGGTCGCCGTGTTGCTCGGATCCAGAAGGGGCTGTTTGTTGCCACAAGCAATCCTGGAAGCCAGTGACTGAAAGCTGTTATGTGAGCAACTGATGTGGTGTGCTTATGTGACAGTGTGTGGGGGCAAACAACCTGCGCATGCTTTATTTGTGATCGTGTTCCTTTGTGCCGGGCCATGCCCTGCAAGCAGCCCTTGCATGCAGCTGCCGCATGCAGACAAGGCCATGCATGATCGGCATGTATTGCATGGCAGAGCTTGCACACACCCTCTGCCTTATGTAAGGTCTTTGCCTGCAACTTACAGCCGTGCTCTGAGCCTGAGCATGCACAGCACAGCAAGCCCGCACTTGCCAAGCCGTGGCTAGCAGCACTAGGCACAGGGCCGCAATTGCACCCATGCAGATGCCAAACGTGCCTGCTATTGGCTCAACTCATCACTTTACTACGGCCTCCAGCATCAGCGTCAAAAGGAAGCACAGAGTTTACGGGGCCTGTCAGCTGTGGGGCCAGCGGCACAGCGGTCTCGGGTGTGCATTGGGCAGCATGGGGGCCGGGAGGGTTTGGGGTTTAGGGTTTTTAGGTTCAGGGATTGAAAACCCCTGGGTTCTGGCACCACCGGAGTAAGCTGCTGGGAACGCACAGCAACTGGGATCTCCCCCGGTGCTGATCTGTATTTCAGAATTTGATTGAACTATCTACGCTTGGAGCTTTCCAGCGCGTTTGCGCTGTCACATGCAGAGGCCAACACTCCCCTCACTTGGGGAAGGGGAAACGAAACAAAGTGTGCATTGTCCATTTAACAATCAGGATCACTGACATGACTGCAGGAAGACAAACCCGCTTTGATGCTGCTCTATGGATGGGTGCTAGCTGTGCCTCCTTGCTGTCGGCGAAGCTTTCAAGGGAGCACAGCCGTACAGGGCCACCCTAGGCTGACCCCTGCACCTCGCTCGCTGTACCTCACAGCGCATCTCACCGCTCTCGATCGCCATCCCAGCATACCATCACTGCCCAGTGCCCACCTCAACCCGTGGGCTTGATTACCGTGATGTGGTGCATATGTACTGCAAATTGCAATGCATTGCGACACACAACATTTTGGGGGGGGGAGGCTTCAAAGAACAACAGCGCCTCACCGCTGAGACTCATCACGGTGACAAGGCAGAGTGCATGCAAAACAAGCACTGAGAATGTCTGCAGCCCCTTTCTACATCTGCAGCAGCGCCGGACCGCAGCACCGTCTGCAGTGCCTGTCTGCACACCTGCAGTTCCTGGCCACAGCGGCATCAAATCAGGCGCTGACATGCACTACATGCACTTGATTAAATGGATGTCATGCATGTGTGCTCACTGATTGCATGCGCAAAGACGGCTATTTGGCATGAATGTTATGTTATGTTATGTTACATCAGGAGCGTGTTGGCCACACGGCCCATGCTCCCCCCAGATGGGGACCAGGCAAGCAGAGGAGGGTCACCAAGCTATGCACATGCTGTGCAAGAGGGCCACAAGGGCTTAGTGCAGTACCTCAACATAAGCATCATGCATGGCCACAAGCGGTTGAGTGAAGCACATCGCAAACACCAGCAGGAATGCATGCCCACAAGGGCTTAGTGTGGGGTATCCGCATCGTGCAGGGTAAATGCTGTACGGCGCTGTACGTGCTGTGCACTTGAGACTCACGGCAATCATGCAGTGCACACATCAGTATGCATGCACAGCTTGCAACTGGTGTGTGCACCCATGCAAGCAAATCCCAATCATCAAGGCAGGCAAGGGTATAGGCCGCCGCTATGGCTGCTATTATTGCAATCCACTCCCTTGAATGCTATCAATCAACACCACCTGCATGTTCTCGCTTATGCTGCTTTTGCCGTTGATCGTGCTGTGTTGGCCTAGCTGACCGCTCCCCCCCTCCCCCGTGTTGCTGCGCACATAAGCGTGCGACGCTATGGATACGCTTGCCTGCACGCCCCGTCTTGCAGCAAGTGTAGCTCAGGCAGGCTGCACGGTGGCGCCCGCACAGTATGTGTGAGGGACACCATGCACCAGCCACAACCTGGCTATCCTGAATTGACTGCTGCTCCAACGTGCCGCACAGCATCGTGCGCAGTTCACTGGTGCGTGCACCCATGCAGATACATCAATCACGAAGGTGCATGCAATCCCACCCCACCCGGATTTGACCGCTGCATGATATGCTGCAGCAATCCCTCAGCCACCACTTCCTGAGCACCGCCCCTTTGCCGTGCTGTATGTGTTGACCGCTCCCCGGCTCCCGCTACATGGGCTGTTGTGCTTGCAGGCAAGTAAGCGCAGATACGGATACGTCCGTCTGCTCGCCCCATCCCGCCCAGCTAAGTAGTGCAGGTCAGGAAGGGCTGCACGGTGCTACATGCACAGGTGCTGCCCGCACAGATGGGTGCCATCGCCAGCCGCAACCCTGAATTGACTGCTGCTCCCAATCACCAGCCGCACAACATTGTGCAGGGTTTGCTGGTTACGCGTTCTGCTGGAGCGTGCAGCCATGCCCAGTGTATGCAGCGATGCACACGCTGGTGCACGGAAGAGTTGCAGTTCATCACAACAGCGTGGCTGATGCTGATGTTGTGTGCATTTACACGCTGCCGCAGCGCCACGATCGGATGCAGCAGCGTGTGGAATTGCACGCCGCTGCCGCTGCAGTTGCTGCTATGCGTGCAGGTTCCTTAAATTGCGGAGGCATCTGTCAGCGCTCCTCGGACTGTGCCAGTTGCAGAGCAGCAGCATTGCCACCCGACAACGCAACCGATCCATCCATGCACCCCCCATCATGCGTGAACCTACCACCTCAGCAACAACCGCGCCAAGCACGACGCCCTCTGCGCCCACTCCATCTGCCTCTCGCTCATCACAAAACGGAAATGTGGATGACAGGCATCTGCCCCTATTTATTCGACGTTAGGTCACCGCACGGTGTGACATGGGAGGCACTGCAAGCATTGGCCAAGCACGATTGAATTGCCCACGCTCATCAGCTCTAGTGCCACACAAAGCGAAGCAGGCACTGGGTAAAGGCCTAACGTGGGCGCACCACAGAGCCAAGCACAGGCCACACGCCCAGCTAAGAGGGTCGCAATCGCTAGGCGGAGACGCGCAAGGGCCGCCTGGCGCCTGCGCAGCAGAGCAGCACCACTGCGTGGACATGATATGTCCCTGCTGCTCTGGGCCCATGCACTTCAGGATCAGCGGTCAGACCAGGGAGAGGTGTTCATCGACTACGGCAACAAGGCTAACAGGTAAATTAGAACCGAGAGTGAACCCATGTGCGCAGCAGCGCATGCATAGGCACACAGCGCGTTGACGCAGCACTGCACAAAGTAGTTCGGCGCACCACTCCACCCCCACCCTCATTCCCATATGTACTTCTTTGATGTGCTGTTTGGTGTTGCGGGCCATGCTTCCCCCATGTACACCCACCGCATGCTCACAGATTGTCGTGACACATACGTACCACTTACCCAGCACTACATTCCGTATACTGACCTGTACAGGCAGCTCATGCAGCAGTACGGATTCACCATTCCTGGTAACCCATTTGACCGCCTGCCCCTAGCGGCGTGGTTTGCCACGGATGCAGCCAAGACCGACAAACGCCCACGCACGCAGCGGGACGGGACCGCAGCCATTGAGATGACTACACAACAGTACCAGCCCCGCACAGCTCTTCCAGCTGCACCAGCAGGCATGCAGGTCCACCATATGGAGGCCGCTGTGCAGGATGCCCAGGTTGCCAGGCAGTCCACCAGCGCCTCGCCGCTGACACGCGCGTCTGCTGGGTCAATACCAGGCGATCGTGAAGATGGTGACGGTGTTGCTCAAGGTCGGCGGCACGATCAGGAGCGTCCAAAGCAGCCATTCCGTCAGCAGCGCCAGGAGCAACAGGAGGATAGCAGTGGTACGAGCCGCCAAGAGTCTGAGCCGGCCCTGCGCCTGCCACGCATACGGCGCTCGATCGTCACGGAAGCTGCCGACCAGTTGCTGGCGGACATACGCCTCCACCTCCTGCCGAGGCTGCAGGACCGCTCCCATCCACCGCCATCAGCACTGTCATCACATGAGAGCATCATGAGAGCATCATTCCCACCATCTGCATCACTGAAGCACCCTGATCCCACGCACATGCCAGGATGCAAGTGTGCATGCAGACGAGGGCACATCGTCATCAGGGGTCCAGCTCGCAGCCTGCGACACCCCCAGCAAAAGCTCGAGCCTCACCAGCAGCAGTGAGAGCTGCCCGCAGCCTTCTCCCATAGTCCTGCTTGAGCAATACCTGCCAGGGCTGGAGTTGTTTGAGCTTGATGCGCCGACTGCATCAGTATCGACTCCAGCACGCACGTCCACCGCCGTTCAACACACACCTGGGCCTGCAGCAGGATCAGCGGCAGCATGGCCAGCAACAGCAGCAGCAGCAGCAGCAGCAGCAGCAGCAGCAAGGTCAGGACCTGCTGTCATGCGAGGATGATGCGCTGAGGAGTGCGCAGCAGGCATGGCTGGGCAGTGAGGAGGTGTGGGCGGCACGGCTGAGGAGTTGCACCGCCAGCGTGCTGGATGCATGCGGCTGGAGGTGAGGGGCGGTGCTGCACCTTTCCAAACAAATATTGGCATCACACCGGCCTGTCCATTGCATCGCGAGAGACTGTGCCATGTGCAAGTGCCGATAGTCCACGGCCTGGCTAGATACTGCTGGGTGGGTGATTCTGGACCGACCGAAACGTCCTGGCCATGCTTGTCGTGATGTGGCAACACGTAGCATGCTGGCTGTGCATCCATGCGTGTGTGTGTTGCTCAGGAGCCTGGCTGAGCGCCAGAGCATCACCCCGCAAGGCAAACAGCGCAGCGTGGACTGCATGGCGCATAGCATGGAACTCAGGCTCCCGCTCAGAAGCACCCGTGCAGACGCCTCGAGCACGCCATCGCCTGCAGGCCGTTCTGGTACTGGCCCTTTCGGCAGTTTGACTGAAATAAGCCGCAAGCATAAGCACAAGTATGGGCCTCAGCATGACGACTACAAGCATCGCTCAGGACCTGCGGCTGCTGGCTGCGCTGCAGCTGGAAGCTCGCACCAGCGCTACAAGCACGGACGGCAGTGGCAAACCTGCAACCTTTCATGGTTGCCTGGACGACGCGTTGCGGTGCACTCCTCAGGGTGAAGGCCAGCAAGCGGGTGCTGCTGCGCGATGGCACTGACACCGTGCATGCAAGGCGTGCCGCGGCATGCGTCGAGTCGCGCCTTGAGAGCAAGCTGTTGCTGGCCACCTGTGCTGCGTTGTCGGCCACGCTGCGTAGTTGAGTCTTTGGGCGTTCTACAACTCCTGCTTCCTACCTTGTTGAAGAGGGCTTCTCTATGGCTGTGGCTCATCAAAGCGCGTGATGCATGGTTACCAGCATTGTTGCCGGAGTCAGGAACCGTTGCGCTTATTAATCCTTCAGACTGCCAGGAGGGGCATTCCATGTGGCTTCAGGGGTCCACTTGCACCCTAATTGGTGGGGCTGTTGGATGCGAGGCAGGGACATACATAACGAAGAGCGAAGGCACCGGCGCGCGCGGCCAGACAGCATTACAGACGGATTACAGATAGAGATGGAGATCAAGCACAAAGCACCGGGTTGGAAGCGCCCCGCCCCCCCCACCCACACACACACACATGCCAGCAGTACCCAAGCAAGTACGCTTAGCCTCCGACAAGGGCATCTGACATCAAGCAGGGCAATCAGTAGAGTACACGTCAGCTGCGGTCGATAGGCATAATGAGTGATGCAAGATTGCCATCAGGAAGCGACACCTCACGCATTCAACACCTATCAGAACACGCATATCACGCACATCAGAACATATATATCAGAACGCGCATTCAACACATATCGTGCACCTATGTGTGCTGCGTGCTGGCTGTGCACTCTTGACATACAGTGCATGAGTGATGTCAACACACGCAGTGCGGAGTGACGTCACCTGACGCATAAAGATGGCGTGTGTGTGCAGGTTTGCGCAGCGACGCTACAGGGCGCCAGCAATGGGGCTGGCGACAAGTGGCGTGGAAAATGCATGCATGCCAGGCTTGAGCAGAAAACCAGGCCACCACAGCCTGGGCGGCACAGGCCGTAAACACACACGATGGCGAGGCATTAATGCCGCATTACTCGGTGTGGACACACACGCACTACTGTCCCTGCCATCGCCTGAGGGTTGTACGCAAGCGGGTGGCCTCAAAGGGCACCACAGTGCAAACAGGCGCCGATGGATTGCAATCGGTTGTCGATGCAGCTATGGAGAATATGCAGCTCCGAGCTATTTCGGAGGAACCACAGCCTCCTCCGGGGCGGCGCAAAACATCAATACCATCCTGCAGCCACGCCCACCTACCACGTGGGCCAACGACCCTCGTGGCCCCGTTCTAACGATGGTGCTGCAACTTGCAACCCAGCATGAACAGTATGACCATCAGTGCGCGTGGCATTTGATGTAGCAAGGCGCGTTATGTGCGTGACTGCGTAGGCGCCGCCGGCGCCGTGGCGTCCGCTGCGCGGGTCTGTCCGCCAAGATGCGCCTGCGAACGCAAACACGAGGCGCACAGCGTTGCATGAGATCAGCCACGCACGTTCTGCGGCCCCTTTTGGAGCGTACTTTAGCTGATACGCTACGATCTTCGCGAGCAGGGAAAGCATGCAGCACAGTACAATCCCAGTGCGCAGGCATTGTCGAGGGTGCGGTGCAAGGGCTGAAGTGCTGGTACGGCTCCTCCATGCTAGCATGCAGCATACATTTGTGCCAATGCCTCGCCGGAGGTCAGCTATTTCAGCGCCACTGTCAGTCGGCCTGTTCACGCGCTCGCACCACCGCATATACCAGGTCCAGTGGTGGGAGTGCGCAAACTGCCCGAATTCAAGTGGTGCTGTTGTTGCTGAGCTCTATCTAGCCAGTTGTTAGCTCTTTTTGTCGCTCTGCCTTGCCCTGCTCACGTGCACTCGCACTGCATTTTGGGCTGGGGTGCCCTCCAGCCTTCCACTACGCCGAACGCCCAGCCACAGCCTCAGCCCTGCTGGACCAGCACAGACGTTCTCACACACCTTCACTGGCAGACCGCTTTTACTGCAGCCACGCTCTATCTCAGTCCATCAGACGCTAATCGCTGTACGGCAGCCGCAGGTCAGCCCAGACACCTTGCTCGCCATTGGTCAGGTCAGGTGCAGTCTCTCTATCCATACGGCCGGCTGCCACTGGGCCGCCGCTTGCCTGAAACCTGCACGACTAGCACGACATACCGCCGTGCATTGACGGCACGGGTTGCCCTGAATGGGCAGGTGCCGTGGCTGCTACACCAGTGAAGCCTGCTGCTCCAGCTGATGGTGCAGCACCTGTGCTGCCTGTCTGGTTGAGCAAAGCTGTTGAGGCAGACACGGTCCGTCAAGGCCATCCAGCTTGCAATCAGCTTGCGCGTTTAAGCTGCGCAGCTGACAGAGTCAGCCGCTTCAGTTGATATGCTGCAAGCAATTTGTCTTGAAGCCCTTGATGTGGTCCATAGCTTGAAACCCGCCCGGCAAAGAGCAGAGGCACCTTGTGGCGCAACTCCACCATTGCGCAAGCGGTCGGGCTGCAAACCTCCTCACACTCAGCAAGTCCAAGCGCCACCACCTTCATCAAGCTAGCTGAACGTTCATAGCGATGCCTTTGATTTTCTAGGGTCAGTGGTTTTGCAAACCCGTGTGTGGTTGCTGCATACCCATGCACCGCCAACGCTGCATTGGCACAAACTAACAACGGCAGCCCCAGAACTGATAGCAGCTAACAGCCACTAACAACTATCATCAGCAGCCCGAGCTTTATGTGGGGAGCTACTAACAACGTACGGGATCAAACGGCTTGGCAAGTAGTCAGCATGCAAAAATGTTAGTTCATTTCGGCAGGCACCCAGGCTCTGCAATTATTTTGGTCAACTTCCTTCAACTAAGTCATTCCGCCCCTCACGTCAGTTGGGGAGTGTGCAGCCCCTTCGCATCAGCTCAGCGCCAACACCGGTGTTGTATGCATCACGACGATGCTGCCGCTTTAGGTGCAGGACACTTTGGGCGCTGCCTGGTGCCTGCTATGTCGAGGTCAAGCTTGGGTCCTAGCTAGTCTTCCTTAGCGTCCGTGTCAGCCTGGATGGTGAGAAAGGATCCAAAACACGAGAGCCTGTTCAATCATGCAAGGGACGACCGTAGTCCGGGTAAAGTTCGATTCGAGGTCCGGTCCGGGTCGGTCGGACTTGATTGGTCGAAGCCAAACTATCATCAGTGGACCAGAGCACCCGGTCTTAGCCCCTTGGTATTTTGGGCCTTCGGCCTTGACCCTGGCCTTGAGATGACGTGACAGGGCAAAAAAGCCCGGTCTCGTTTCAAACAAGCGCTCGTGTGTGCGAGTCTGTCTCAAAGAGGGATGCATATCTGCTGCGGCGAGCGTTCTTGACGTTTTCCGCCGGGTTCTCGCACACAGGGGAAAAAGCACAACAGGCCTGAGCACCTGATATGAAGGCCTGAGCACCTGAACGGCCTGAGCATCACGCTCAGGTGATCAGGACAGCCTACTCTCCAATCAGCCATAAGAGGGCCGTCAACACAGAACCTAAGACACTCGTTTCTTCATAACCTGCCCTCGCTACTGCTGCTGCTGCTTCCATCCGTGGCGGTGCGTGCTGCCACAGCCCGACAGTAACTTTAGATGTGCACCTGCAAGCTCCCAATATTGGGGCTTCTGTTGGGGCTGCTGTCCCTCGCCGGCGGCCGACATTTCACCGATGCGCGCCCGGTACCCAACCCTGCCAGGGAGGATGGACCAGGCGAGGTAGGACCTTGGTGGATTCTTTGGGCGGGGAGACCACGGCGGACGCACGAGACCACACAGCGAGTGCAGCCGGGCATGCTACGGTGTGCCCTGTGGGCAGACGTGACCCTGTGGGCACTATGGCCTCCATAACTGTCGCTCGGCGTATGCATTTCGGGCGTTGTCGCCTGCCTGGCTTGGTGTTTGCAGAACATTGAAATTCCTGCCGGGTGACACAGTTAGTGCTTGGTTGAGGAGCTCACCGCCTTGAGTTCCTTGTGAATTGTTGTTGCTGCATCCCAGTTTCGCTCATATTGTGCGGTGCAGACAATTGCTGAGCGTTGTTAGTTGCCCTGCTGCCGAATAATAATGGGGACCTCACCTTTTCCCGCCAGGCCGGAGTTGGTTGCGCTGGTGCTGCTGCTGTGCCTGTCCTCGGGATGGTGGTGGCACATACACATGCCAAAGTCCTTTCCTGCCTGCTCCTACTGCTCTGGTGTTTATTTTCGCGGTTGACCGTTCATATCTTCATGCAGGACTGCACCATCCACCCCGAGTCTAACGACGCCTAAGGTGCTTCCTCCTGCCCTTGCTTTGGTCCTGCTCCTGCATCACGCAGGGCCCATTTGCTGCCGCTGAGGCCAAGGCGCGTGCATACCTGGCAGCAAGTGCTACCTCGCTCAACCTGACGGCTGCTGATGTCGCCAGCGCCATTGTGTCAGACATCTACCAGTCATTCAACAGCACGTACGTCTACCTGCAGCAAACTGTCAACGGCATTCCCATTTCTGATCCACCCGCCTTGGTCGCGTACACAATCAACAAAGACGGCAAGATCACGTTCGCCAGCCACAACGGCTTCGTGCCAAACGCCACGGGCACGGCAGCGCGGGCCCTTACCGCCCTTGTCGTGTCTGCAGCCGATGCCGTGGTTGCCGCCGCTAACAGCAAGGGTCTGCATGTGCCAGACGGCGCCCTGCAAGTGCGTGACGAGGACAGCGAATCACGTCAAATCACGTTTGAGGGCACCGGTCTGTCGTTGACGCCGGTTCGTGCCAAGATGGTCTATGCGCGGTTTGGTGATGGGCTGCGGCTGGCCTGGACATCGCACATCTATCAGATGGACAAGGAGCACTACTGGGTCTCTACGGTCGATGCCGAGACGGGCGACGTGCTCTCGCATGTCGATCTTGTCAATACCGGTAAGCGGCTGGGCGTGCCCATGCATGCATGCTGGACAAGGAGCAACGGGGCCTGAGCAGCCGCCGCTCACGCGCATGCCGCTCATGCCGCACGCAGTGGTGCGTGATGATCCCTATGTGTGATCACCCGACCTGCACACCAACGCCCGATTCATGCACTGCAGACAGTTGGGAGCCGCATGCAGTCGACGCCTCGCCGTCTCGGCGCCGCGGGCTGCTCGCAACCTACGACGTCTTCACCAGCGAGAGCCCCAATCACGGGCCGCGCATCAACGTGTCTGACCCCTGGAACCCCAAGGCCTCTCCGTATGGCTGGCACGACACCAACGGCAAGAAGGGCGCTGACACCACCGTCACCAGCGGCAACAACGTCAACGCTGGCACGGGTGAGCGAGGGGCGATCTTTGCAAGGTGCATGCGTGTAATGCGTGGCATTAGTGCCCCGCCGTGACTGTGATGCCATCTCTAGTGCCTGTCTGTAGTAAGGCTGGCAACACGCGCGACAACAAAGCAGCTCGTTATGTATGCATGAAGGAACGCTTGCCTGCACACACCTTTGACGGCCATGCACGCGACACTGCTTTCCTGCAGACCGTAACAATGACGACTTACTCGATGCTGGCAGCCAGCCGGGTGGGGGCGCTGCGCTCGTCTTTGACTCGCCATGGAATAGCGGGACATCCCCCTTGGACGCAAACAACACGAGGACGGCAGTGATCAATATGTTTTACTGGCAAGTGCCCCTTGCGCCCAGAGTGCAACAGGATGGATGTGGCTGTGGTTTGAAGCTTCACCTTGGACGGATCTGCTGTTGCGTCAATCCTGTTGTTGCATATCGGCATTCTTGCTCTGAGCTCTCACTTACGAACCATGGAGCATCCCCTGCAACCGTGCCCATGCCAGAGATACCTTCTGCTTTGCAGCTGTGTTAACAACACTCGCTCGTACTCAAGTGACCTTCTCTGCCCCTCTTGACTCCGCAGGACCAACATCGTACATGACGTGCTGTACGTCCACGGCTTCAATGAAGCAGCAGGCAACTTTCAAAAGGTCAATTACAAGCAGGGTGATGC
>BDDA01001145.1:17938-32493 GCA_001662385.1 Chlamydomonas asymmetrica | reverse complement strand
TTCTCAGGTGCGGTCAAGGTAGTGTCTCCATCACGCAGTCGCGACGTGGGGACTTGAAGCATGTCCACCCCCCACACTTGGCAGCCATAGGAGATAACAGATTAGTCATACACCGGAGTGGTTCGGAATGTGTGCAATCCTGCCTGTGTCCATGGGTAAGAGCGGGAAGCATGACTGACCGACCTTGTATGCCTTACGTGTCACTTGACCAATCAGGACTAACACCCCAGCACCAGCACAGCCTCAATAGCCCGGCCCACATTTTGGCTCCTGAGGTACCTCTCCAGGCATGCCGCCATCTGGTGGCTGTGGCTGTGGCTCATCACCCGGGGTCATATTGTCTAAACGGCCGCGGCCTTCCCCACTCAATGGTAGCGGAGAATATGCAGGTTGGGCCAATCCTAAAATTTGAGTATGCCGAGCTTGACGACACGCCAGCAAATTGCGCAAATCACTTTCTGGCAAAAACAGGATGCAGCAACAAGAGTCATGAGGATGTCTCTGGCTGGCAGTGAGGGTGCATAGCGAGGCAAAACAGTGCAAGCGGAAGTAGCAAACTGCAGCGCGTGTATGTAGCAGGGCGTCCGTGCGGGACCAGGGGCATGTGCACGGTGGCCTCATGCTGCACATGAGACGCGGACTAGCAGCGGAAGGCAGGCCATGAGACCAAGGCCCTGCGTCAGGGCGCGTGTGGGCATCTGCGCTGCATGCAGGTAGGCAAAGCGGCGCACATGCATGCGCAAGGAAAAAAGCAAACACAGGTTGATGTGCATATACGGGCAAGCAGGCACGTGCAAAGGGGCTGACTGCGAAGCCGCTGCGCATATACTGGTTGCACACCGCATTCTGATATGCCATGCAGCTGGCTGTGCCGCGCATGCATGCGCACACATTAACAAAGAGCAGGCTGCCAGGCCAACCCAACCGTCTATATGCACGCGTGTGCAGCAAATGAGGTGGGCAGTCGTACTGCACAACCACCACAGCATGCTGAGGCAACAGGCATGGTACAGTTTCGGCCGAGCGCTGCCATGGCAGAGTGCGGTGGCATTATCTACAACTGTGGATGTGTGGTGCTGTTCATTTGGTGTGTTGACACCCGCGCGCCCCTGCCGCGTGTCGTTGCCAGCCTATGGCTTCACGGCCGCCGCTGCGTCGGTGTTGAGCCGCATTCGACATGGAGTCACCAGTGCGCTGTGGCACTGTGACCACCGGCGTCGTTTCCACTTGTAAGCTTGTAAGAGGTAGTTCACATATGGATCGGATCAGGGTCGGATCAGGGGATTTTGCAGAGCTGATCCATGTTTTGCATTCACATATGGACGGATCGGGGGGGCAGATCAGCCAGAGTGGAGCCGATCCTTGATCGGCTGCGGTTGGGGTGGATCGGCTCAGGATCAGGGGTAACTCAACCTTGTTGTTTTCGCCCGCGGGGCCTTGGGGTTTCCCTGAGCCTTCGGTATCTTGCTTGCAACTGCAGCTGCGTCCAACTCGCGTCATTCATGCAGCTTATGGTATACCAGTGCAGCGATTATCGCCCAAGACAGCACACATTTGCTGAAAATGCCAGGCACTGTGCGGCTTTACAATGAAGCCAACAGGATGATGGACCGTGAGCCCTTCTAGCTAATTTGACAGCTTTCAATCTGTTCAGAGCCGATCCGGCATGTGTGAACTGAATTTGCATGCTGCATCGGATCAGGCCTCTGCAGGGCTGAGCGTCCTGATCCGATCCAGAAGCCTGAGCAGATCCGGATCCTGATCCGATCCATATGTGAACTGGCCCTAATGGGCCCTGATGGGTCTGAGGGCATGGCGCCGATTTCGTCTTGTGTGGATTGGGCGTGGTATCACCAACGCGCACTGCGCTGCCGCACTGCTGATTTTCTGCGGCTTGGAGCGTCCGATAGCGGGGCCTCTGGCCTTGCTGGCATTGAGAAATGCAAGATGGATTTTCCAGCGTGTGTGGAGGGAGCATGGGCGGCCTTTGTGTTAGGAAGGTCTTGCTGTAAATACAATGCAATCCATACGCAGGGGAGTCAAACCCCCACGGCCCAAATGTGCAATTTGAGCGTGCCGGTTGGGGGTCACCGGGCATGGGTAGGCAGATGGGACCTTTGCACATGGGTTGGGGGCCACCTCAGGGATGCCGCGCATTCATGTGACCCTGGCAACACCCCACTTCCCAGTGGTCGTTCCCAAAAGCTTGCCAGCGAGGCGTACGTACGTGTCCCTCCCTCACTTGCATTCACGCGTATGTAGGTAACACCCCACACGTGCTGCTTCAGCCAGCCAGGTCCATCACCTCCACCACGTCGCCCGGCCAGTGGCACTATAACGTGGCCCGACCGTCCTGGTGCGACATGTAGTGCACTTGTGCCACGGCGTCCCTGCTGCCAGTTGTTTGCATCCGTCAGCGCCTGTCATTTAAGCGCAAGTGTCCGCTGCCCGCTGCTGCAGCTGCTGAACGCTTTCGCTGCCTGTCATGCAGCTGCTGAAGAACCAGTCCCCTTCCGGCACCTTGAGCGGCGGCGTGAGGCACCAGATATGATATGCCCCGCCGCAAGCGTCACACGGCAGCATGCTGGCCTCCCCATCCAGCCTCCACAGCCGTTGCACACCAGATCCGGTGCTGAAAGCGCCAGCATGGGGGGTAGAGCACCTCATTAATCACATCACCGTGGCACACGGTGCACTGCTCCAGCTACCCTCTAGCACCAGCACTCCACTCTCCTCCTCCATCTCGAAGGGAGCATGTGCGAGGGGTGGCAGCAGCAGCAGCAAACGGTGCCTAATGAGGGCACAGAAGCTGGCAACCAGTCCGTGCATGCACGAGGTCACTGCCATCTGCCTCATGTTCACATGCGCGCTTCGTCGATCGAAGCAAGCGTGTACACACAGCCAGCATGCACGGCAGCAGTGACGCACTGAGAGCAGCGGCTCTTGCGGCTGCTGACCTTGCGCCAACTGATGATAACGTATGCGTGGGGGACCCTGTGGCCATGCTGGTGCGGCTGCTGGCGGATGTCACACGTAAAGCTGCAGCCTCAATATATGCACACTTCATGGTCTCACAGGAAGCACGTCGCATGACCCCACGGGAAGCAAACCTGTTGAACACAAAGCTGCATAGTGACCTTTTCGATTAAGCGAGGTGGATGCATCTGCAGCACAGGAGCTCCATGCCCTCAGCCGACCCCCTGCTGCTGAGGGCACGTGGCAGCGGGACGGCGTTGTGCTCTGCGCTGTCACAGCCAGTGACGGCCTGATCACCGTCCTTGACCCTGAGGTGCATGTCAGGCACTGGCAGGCGGGCACAATGGAATCAGCAGGTGGAGGAGCGTGCCGACTTCTGCATTCACATTTGACCAGGAGACAATCTTGGAGAATCGGTTAGATGCGCTTGCTGATGGTACTGACAGCAGCACCACCACATGGCATCCACCCTTTGCTCATTCTATGCACTGCCATGCCGTGGCAACAGCGGTGCCGCAGTCTTTGCTGCTATACATGCACATCCTGGTGTTGCTGCTGGCAAGAGCCCTGTGCGGTCTGCAAGGCGCTGGTCGACCTGCCACAGGCTGTGCATGTGCATGTTGGGGCACGCATCCTGTGTGGCAAATCACCTGGATCAGCTTGAGGAGACCTGCGGCTGCTGTGGTGATGCCAGCTGCTCGCTCTGCCATCACGCCCCGCATTGGGCAGGCGTTCATCGGCGCATAGTTCAAACCGTTTCGCCAAGGCTGCGCCTCGCGCTGCCCACAAGTGTTCATAGGTTCACCAGCACACGCTGCGCCTACCGCAAAACGAGCATGCAATTTGTAGGGCAGTCCTTGCAAACCTACCGCTATCATTGGGGGCGTCCGCAATATAGGCAACGACCTGGGTCACCCTGGAGTCACTTCTGTCTAGCAGTGGGTTGCCGCATCCTAATTACGGCCCGTTTGTTGGCATTTTAGGCTTGCCCACCTGCAGGACGCCCCAATGTGATAAACCCAAACGCGCCATGGAGGCCAGGTGCTCACCGATTGCAGTGTTCCAACGGACCCTCTCCAGGATTGGCAAAAACGAATGATGTGCGCAAGTCAAGTCACTGCTTGCTCACTTCGTTCGGGCATTAAAACTCAGTTTCAGTCATGGCTGACAGGAGACTCAAGAATTGTAAAGGCATTCTCGAGTCCTCCACGTGTAGGTGGACACGCCTCCGCCCCGCCAGTAGGCGTGACCGCCTACATCGTCGTCCCGCGTCAGGTGAGTACAAGCTGGTGTGCCGCACGCGTGATGCTGGTTCAGCCAGGTTGTGCATGTGCATGTGCCAGGAAAGTGTACGAGCAAGCAAATAACGCAGCACCAGTGCTGGCTTTCAACTGGGTTGTTGGAATCACCTTAGGATGCATCGTGGATGCTTTGCTCGGTCACGTGTGCCGAGGCACCGCCGCGTGTGCCCGTACTGCGCGTCGCAATTTCCTGCTGGGTCACAGCCACTGCATGATGAACTGCACGTGGCGCTGGAATGCCCGCACTACTCTGAGCCACGGGCCAAATACCCCAGCATCATTACCAACGTCTCGTTTGATGCTGAGCGCGATGAAGCGGATGCTGCGATGCAAGAGTTGTTGAACCACTCAGATGGACACATGGTTGCTATGTACATCAATGAACTGTATTATGCAACCCTGCACGATGCGGATACACCACACTAACCCCTGGTGGGCGTGCATTGCTGCTGGTGTTTGCGATGTGCTGCACTCAACTGCTTGTGGCAATGCATGATGCTTATGCTGATGTACTGCGGCCCTCTTGCACACCATTTGCATAGCTTGGCGACCCCCTTCTGCTTGCCTGGTTCCCATCTGGGGGGAGCATGGGCCGTGTGGCCAACACGCTCCTGATGTAACATAACATAACTGGCGTGTTGCACAATACAACATGTGCATACGCGTGCAAGGCTGCACGCACGCACACTACAAGGAATCACAGCCCTGCGAATACCCTGGCTAATCCTCTAGCAAATATCTGTACCCGTATTGTTTTGGAAGGGACCGGTTACAGGCTAGCACCCGCTGCCATAGCAGGCGGTGACAGGACAGGACAAAGCTGACCCCGGCTATCTTGGTACCGTCACACACCCCGCGGGCGTGGCAGTGCGGGTCTGCTCTGCAGACTACTTGAGTGCTCCCGGACTGCATCCTACCAGACAGCCTGCTGCTACCAACTATGATGACGGCTGTGAGGACTAGGCAGGCAGCGGCGGAGACGTGAGTGCCGCTGTGTTGCTGCTACGCCTCAGCGCGCATACCTCCTCCCAGGCGCAGCCAGCCTGCGAAGTCTCCAGGCGCTGGCCGAGCCTCCAGGCACGCAGCGCAGCCACCTGCATACGCGATTGGGCAATGGACGCCACAGCATGGCAGTCGAGCAATGCCAACACGACACCTACCTTGTCGCATTCGGCCAGCCACAGTGCAAAATTATGCGGTATGCTGATATGCTCACTGGTAAGCAGCTTGATGAGAGCAGCGCTAACGGCATGGGGCCAGTGTGCCCACTGGATTCATTGCTGTGTGATGGCCTGGCTCACCTCGTCGTGGGTGATGCCTGGGCAGTCAAGTATGCTGAGCTGCTTGAGCTGCAGCAGGCGCGCCACTGCCCAGGTGTGGATGTCTGACATGCGCACCACCGGGCAGCCATGCAGCTCCAGCAGCACACGCCTGGACAGATGAACAGCCATTCTGCGAAGAGCAGGAGGGCATGAGCTTGAACGCCAGCGCTATGACAGCACTCCGCACTTTTGGTGGAGGGCATGGAGCCAAGGAAGGCGGTGTGGATTGCACAACAGCGGTACGATGCAGCCAAACACGCTGCTGCGTGGGCTGTGCAACGAGCACTCACATCGGTACCCGCATGGCTATGCAGTCCCAGTCACTGAGCAGCTCTGCGCTGCAGCACCTGCACAGTTGCGTGTCAACGGACATGGGGCAGGCGGTGGGCTGACGGGGGAGGAAGGGCACAGAGCAGGCAAGTAAAGGGACAAGCAGTAACTGTTGAAGGCTGGCAGCAGCTGAGCGCTCGGTCAGCATCAGACATGGGTTTAGGGTTGACTACATGATTGACATGACTGCAGAAAGCATTCGCTCGCACGGCATGCACATCCATACCCATACGTGCACGTACGGTGATGGCCAGCGGGCAGTGCAAATCTGCAGGGAGAGGCTGGAGGCCCTGAGCTGACCTCTTCCAGGCTTGCTGCTTTGCGGCTGCTTGCGGCTTACTTGAAGGTGAGGGCGATGAGGTGCAGGAGGGTGAGGGCGGCGGGCGGCCTGTCGATGCTGCGGCAGCCGATGTTGCTCAACGTGAGGTGCCGCAGGCTGGTGAGGCAACCGGTAGTGCGGGCCAGCCCGCGCACGCCATCCACCTGCATGCAGCAGTGGAGCACACAGAGGTGTAGTCGGCGTCTTGCTGCATGATTGGTGTGCTTGCCATGCAGTGCCGTGTGGTTACCCAAGTGCGCGACCACTGGTAACTGTTGAGAATAGGTGTGTACGGCAACTCTCAGAGTTCGTACAGGTCCAGCCAGCTCACTCATCCGGTGGCTCCGGAACCTGAAGGCTTAGTCGTGCTAAGGCCTGGGGACTTGGCCCGTGCTAGTTCCTACTCTTAGCTTACATAGCCTGCCAGGCCTTGTGGTGTTGTCCTTGCCTTATGTGGCTCAGGGCTTATGTTGCCCAGCATCATGCCTGAGCGCCCTGACTGTATATAAGCTGAGGCTTGGCAGACGCCAATCCTCACCCCCTCACTGTAACACAACGGATAGACTCTCGTAACACTGGTCCCTCAGAGTCCCACATGCCAACAGTAACACACACGGCACTGCAGGCATCAGGCCAAGCAGCATGCAGAAATTGTCCTGATACATCCTCATGACTCATGCATCGAGATCTGCCTGAGCCACTCACTGCCACTCATTCTCTGCCACTCACCCGCCAGAGAGCTGTAGCGAGGTGGCGCAGCCCGCCAGCTCAGCCAGCGCGCCGCTGCTGGCATGCAGGCACAGCGCAGGTGCAGCGAGCGCAGACCCTCGGGCGGCTGCCAGCGCTGGCGCTCAGCCTGCTGCGGCGGCGGCGCCCCGGCCTCCTCAGACGGCGCCGAGGGCCTGCGCTGGGGCAGGTGCTGGGTGTGGGCCTGGCTGCCCTGATCGCTGCCGTAGCCCTGGACCGCACACGCACGCGCACCGTAGCCAGTATCGCACACAGATGAAATGAAGCACAACCTGTGTTGTTTGGTTGCTGCAACATGGCATTGCCAGGAAATGCCAGTAAATCACGAGCGGAGTTGGGGTCAAGGCACATGCAAGAGGTGCAGCTGCTGCTGGCTTAGCTGGCCGCCAGGTGCGCGAGCAAGTCAGAGCATACACACGTGCTACAGTATAATTTCAGCGTCCCACACATTACACTGGTGCAGTGCCATACGCTGTGTAACTGTGTTGCTTGTGCCTGCATTATAACATGCAGCACGCCCTGACTGTCATTTGGCGTTGGCTCTCACCGTGAGGAGCGCGCATCTGACCACGCCGCGCGCCGGCAGCGTGACGCTGGCGCTGAGGCGCTGCAGGGAGGGGAACACGCGCGCCAGCGTGGGGTGGCCAGCGCCGCCTCCGCAGGCCCCGCCACCGCACCCACCGCACCCACCGCAGGGCACCTGCGTACAACGCACACATCTCTCTACCCTTACGCATGTGCACACCGCACGGCCTCATGGAACCACACTGCATAGCCTCACGGGTGCCTATTTCTCACACGCGCACACACGCACGTGCGTGCGTGCACTGAAATCCCCCAGGTGAGGTACTGTAGCGCCCCTACCAGGGCTGTTGGTGCAACCAAAGCAGGCGTATGACTGCTGTGAGCTCGTGGGCCACATACATGTGCATGGATTGATGGCTGACAGGCAACAGCAACACCCTAATGGAGCTGTGTAGGTGTGTTCGGTGCACCGCCGCGCACACGAATCCCACGAGCCGGGTAGCGCCCCATCCTGGGCCGCTTGCGCCACCGAAGCCAGCGTAAGTAAGAATGCTGCGAGTGCGTGGGCCACATCTGTATACGTGGATTGATGGGGAGCATGCAGCTTCAAATCCAAACGGGGCCGTGTAGGTGTGTCCATCCGGCGCATCGCCGCGCGCTCAAATCCCACGAGGTGGGTTGCGCCCCTAGCTACCCGGGCCGTGGTGCCAGCAAAGCCAGCTCGTGATGGCTGTGAACGCGCGGCCCGCATATGTGTGCATGGATTGATGGGTGACAGGCAGCATAACACCCAAATGGAGCCGTGTAGGCGTGTCCGGCGCGCTGTCGCGCACGCAAATCCCAGAGGTCCAGTAGCGCCCCTACCTGAGCCGCTTACGCCACCGAAGCCCGCATATGAATGCTGCAAGCACGTGGGCCACATTTGTATGCGTGGGTTGGGCAGCAGCACACCAAATTGGAGCTGGGTAGGCGTGCGTGTCCCAAGCACCGCCGCGCGCACAATTCTTACATGATTGGTAACACCCTCACCCGGGCCGCTGGTGCCATCCAAGCCAGCACTTGACTGCTGCGTGCTCATGGGCCATATATGTGTGCATGCATTGATGGGGATCAGCCAGCAGCACACCCAAATCAAAGCGTGTAGACGTGTCCATCGCACCGCCGTACGCTCGAATCGTGCAGCAGATGCGGGGACAGGCAACAACACACCCAAATGGAGCCGTGTAGGCGTGTCCGAGGCACCACCCGGACGGGTTGTGTCACACTGATTGGCAAGAACCCGGATGGTCAATGTCGCTCGGACACCCCAGCAAGGGGACAGCCCGGATCTCAGCTGTTTGCTCGGTGACCACTGTCACCCGGATGCACCGTGTCGCCCACATGGGGGGCGGCGAGTCACATGCTCACTGTCACCACCGCCAGCCGCATTCGCATGCACCCGGTGCGTAGGCGCGGTGTGTAGGTGCCCTGGTGACAACCCCTTGGAATACGGGCCTGGGCAGCTGCCCCTTTTCTATGCAGCATCTCCATGTGCTTCTTAAACCACATGCATGGCTGACCCTAAGCACTAGTATTGTGTGGTTACCTTGGAACTGGGGGTTGGGTGAGCCAACCACAATCGGGCATTGGGACTATGCGACAACATGCGTGCATTACAACACTTGAACGCACATGTTTGCTTGGTTCTTTGTAGTACGCCAATGAATGCGCATGCCCAATAACATGTGTTGGCGGAAGCGGCTTCGGAGCGGTGCGCTATACATTTAGCAAAGCCACGCGGCTGTCTCAAAGGCAGTGGAGAAGCCATGTTGCGCACGAGGGATAGAAATTGTGCCGAGACATAGCGGGGCAATCGTGCATGCTTGTGTGTGCAAGGTTGCACAACACCGCACTTGGCTTCAGTGATACCTCTGGTCACATGCTGGAGCAAGCATGCGCGTGAAAACATGTGCAGTGCTCGCGTGGGAGGTTCAAACATGTTGGCTGGGAGGTGGCCTTGTACGTTGAGTGAACGAGCCTTGTTGGGCAAACATAGCAGTTGGGAGGCCGCCGGTTCGAATAGGTCTGCAAGGGCGGCAAGCCCGCCGATTGTGCGGGAGAAGGATATGAGGAGTTAAAACATGTTGAAGTTGCAGATATGTGCAAGCACATGCATGCTTGATGCACTGCACATGGCATTTGAGTTTGTGCAAGCAATGCAATGAGCATGAATTGTTGCACGGGTGTCCCACACGCACAACACTCCTTGCTCCGTCCACACAAAGACACACAAACAATGCTGGCAATTACCAAACTAGTTCAAAAGGTAAACCACCGCGTAAACCACAGCGGCCACCACACCAGCAATAAAAAACAATCCCGGCACGATGAAGGCAGGGTGGGGCGCAGCACCAGTTATCGCCGTATATACAGCGAACGCCTGTGCTGATGACTGGTGTGCCCACAGTGCCGGCCCAAATCAAGGTCAGCGTACATGCGATCACGGTGTTGATCGCGTTCAAGTACACGTTAATGATCTGGGCGATTGGTGGCACGCGAAGTGCCATGGTCATCAAGACTATAGCCAGACCGTGAGCAATGGCATTGAGTAGGAGGACGAAGGTGACTGCCATCCAGCGTCTCAAACGTCCTTCTTCGGTAGGCGCACATGGATGTCACACGTATGCATGTGTTTGAGCGGCAGACGGCTGGTTGGGAACAAGAAATTGAGCCAACCGCCACCAAACACAATCCACAGCAAGTCCACCCCAGACCCTGCATGCACAAATACAACAATGACCACACACAGTGTCCCGCAGATCGTCCTTGAGGGCGGCTCACACATGGGTTGGGTTGGGGTTGAGGTGGGGATTGGATCGGGTTGGGCCACTGACATAGCCATGGGTGCCTATCGTATCTATGCACATACTTGGTTGCAGACCTCAAGCTGCCAAGGTGTGTCAGGGAAAGCCAACTTTTACATGCCAGCGCTACCGTGTCAGTCAGAGCCGTGCCTAAGTATGCATGTGGCAGCATGGTTGCAAGAACAAATCAAGGGGGCACTAGCTTGCGCAATACATCAGGCTTTGCTTAGAGTGGAGGTAGGCACAAACATGTGACATGCGCATGGACGGACGTGCACGCACAGTAAGGACGGGTGGGAAAGCCCTGCACCGCACAACACATCGCCCTGTTAATGCTCACCTGCTGCAGCCTCACCCGTGCTCGTTCCGCCTGCGGCTCCTGTGTAACGCGGCATAAGGCCACACAAACCATGTTGTTTATGCAGCTGTTTTGACAGTGCCCCATATCTCACAGGCCCAAGCCTTTTTCCAATGCTAGCCTGGATGCAGCCGTTAGTCAGCCGCACAACGCCAACTGCGCTTTGTGGACGGTCTGACATGATGTACCTGACATAATAAACCAACAACAACGGAGTGTATGTTTGTGTGCTGGTGGTTAAAGCACAGCGGACCACTACGACCATCCCTCGTGCTCCACCCATCCCTCGCTGCAACCTTTCCACACGCCCAAACGCGCCAGGACCCTCCTCCCCAGCGTGAGCATAAAGTAAGGACATGGCTGCGGAGTACATGCCACGGGGTTTCTGGTGGTGCGCAGCTCTGAGCGCTCATCAACCAATTTGACGGTGGAGAGTTCGCCCCCCTTTCAAAACCATCCTTACCTTGCATAAGCACTCCCTGCTGCTTGCGCAACTCAGCCAGCTGCTGCTGCAGCGGTAGCATAAGTGGGTGGTCGAAGTAGTTTGCTGAGTGCTGCCTGACCTCCGCAATCTGGTTGCTCACAGTCTCAATGTCTCTCATCACATCTTTGATGCCCCGCTCGCTGGCCATCTGTCCTGCAGCAAGAAGGAACCCAACAGCAAAGCTTTACTTGCCAGCACGCCACTTGCTGGACCCCTTTGCGCCCATCCGACAAACTGCCTCTGTGGACTACAGTCGACTCTCTAGGAAAAGCGTTACTGAGCGAGCATTCGAAAGGGGCAACGCTCGATCAGAAGCTGACGCAGCTCACACAGCCCGGGTTCTTATGACCACTTTGCTTACCGAAGTGTTGTGCAAAAAGGTACAAGCCTCGTGCTCTGCTGCAAAGTTGCCCACGACAATCCTGCAGGCGTATACCAAGTCTTAAACATGCTTAACCTACTGGTTCCTTTCACTTGTGACCAAGAAAAAAGGTCGCAACTCGTCATGCCGTATGCAAAAGGCTGGCCACAACACGAGCTTCCCAGTCTGCTCAGTAACAAGGGATTCTCAGACTTGCTCAGAGGGAAGGTAGCAGTAGATGCGAACTAGGTGTATGCAGACAAGTCAGGTATCGTGGGTTCTTGGACACTCCAATCCTGCAGGCCAGTCGTTTTGCATCGGGCAATCGGGCATTGCAGCGCAGAAGCGCCAAGAAACCGCCAAGCTGCAGTTTGTTACAGAGGCAGATCCAAGTAGCCTGTAAGGCCCACTTTGTGCGAGGTGCTATGCTCGTGCCTGTGCCGGTTGAAGAATGTTGGAGGGGCCAACAATCAAGACAGAGCGCTGTCAGGCAGCCGCAGAAAGTTGATGTCAGATACAAAGGCAGTTCAAGATGGCCTTTCGGGCTGGAAACGTGACGAGTTTAACAGGGAGGGAGTCCCCCGGATGACAGGCGAGCAGAAAGAGTGCTCTGGGCAGCCACAGAACTTGTGATGCATACCAGCACGGTTTCAGGCAGCAATCCCAGCCATGTCTGTGGCACTTCCAGGAAGGGCAGGTGCGTAGCATGCATGGCCAGGACGTGTTGCAGCGCGTGAACGTGGTTGCGCGAAACTCTGCTCGAAAGGGGCAGAAGCTTACAGTGGTGATAGGACGGTCCCAGCTGGACTTTTTGCTGCCAGGCTCCTGGTAATTCCGATAAGCCCAGTACATGCCTGTTACAACCTGCGCCGTTGTCCTTGACCCCCTTCGAACATACCTTAGGACTGGCAAGAAATCTTGAACGAGTTGCATCGGTCAAGTCACGGCTTGGGAACTTCGCTTAGGCAGCAAAAAAGGGGTTGAAAACGCGTCGGTTTGGCTGACTAGAGGTTTGAAAAGTGTGAGGGCGCTTTCGAGTCCTTCACGTATAGTGGACACGCCTGTACACCTCTGTCCTGCATCAGGTCCAAGCTTCAGCGTGAGGGGAGAATGCATGGCCCTACCTTGCAAGGCATCGGTTATTGTGAACGACTATTCGATGCCTTACAGCTTGAGTACCAGGGGTGTGTTGAATTGTTTGTGCATTTGGTGGAGGTCCTGTGGGGCCCTGACGATGATGAGTGTGTATAATTGACGTCGGCCCAGGCATACAGGCATGCATGCTTTTGTGCGTCCTCATATAGAGGGGAGTGTTGGCCTCGCCTAAAACATTTACAGGCATGCGGGAGTGAAATCAACGTTTGGCATGGTGTACTATAGGGTTGGGTTTCAGTGTCGATTCATGTTCCGCTGACGGGTAGCCGTGCGTATGAGTTACGCTGCTTTTTATGCCTGCTTGCTGTGAGTGTATTCATGCTCCTTTGCTGATAATTTGCTGCCTTGAGTTGTCTGGTCAATTGTATGTGTCAGAAGGTTCCATGGTTTCGGGTTTCTCTCAGCAACGGTGAGCACCGTGACCCTTGCTGGGCCCTGCAAGTGTCCTTTGTTGCAGGAATGGTTATGCCATGAATATTCGCTTGCGCTTACCGCTGTTCGCTATTTAAGCACCCGCGTGACCCGATAGGGGCACGCCGGGTGCTCTTTGAACCACACCTCGCAATCAACGCCGTTGTTGTTCGTGCTCATACACTAGAGGAAGCTAGGTGCTTCTCTCTGCGTCCTGTAGAAAGACTCTACAGTATTTGCCGCGCTGGATGAAGTTCCCAGCCGCGTGGTGTAAACGATTGGCTGCCAAAAAGCAACCTGGTTTGTTGACATCCCCGTGTATCGCAGAACAGCAGTAGTGTTGCCGTTCTTGGACTGAGTTGGTGTTTGTGTAAGCAACACTGAGAGTATACCTATTCCGGCATCCCGCAAGGCAGAGCTAGGGGGGAGGCCTGAAGGACAATGGCTCTGAATCTTCCCTTCAGCACTGACGCAGCTACGCAGCATGCACGTGTCAGTGCAACGGCACTCAGCCTACTATACACTATGGGATGCTACAGCGGACGGTGGGTCGGTGGGTGCATCAATCAGCATGCAGGGAGGTTTAAAGGGGAGCGCACACAATGTAAACACAGCGCGGCAGGACAATCACGCACGACAGGTTGCAAGTCGCAAACAGCCAGTGGCGCAGATGGGGCAGAAATACTCATGGAAGGGGGCGTGTGTGCATTCCTGCCGGCGTTCGCATGAAGCATGAGTTGCGGTAAGCGCACAAGGCATTCACGAGCGATGCTGCTTATGTACCATAGCTGCTCGGGCTCATTGATGTCACAGTTGAAGACCTGGCAACCCAGCATAAAAAAAGGTTGTAGTGTGCACAAGAATGTGTGCGTCAGAGCAAGGTTCACATGCAGTGTGCTTCCCATGTGTGGAGCCATGTAGCGTGCATACTGCATGCGCATGATAAGGATATATAGAGACTGCACCTGAAGGTGGCAAGGCGTCATGGCCTGTGGTACAGTCGGCTGTCGCAATACGAACGGGCGGCCTGATGGTCTCAAGCGGTGGCTGCAATGAGCGCGGTCTGATGGGCAAGGTTTGTCAGAGTATGTGCACTTACAGCGCCGCCTGTGCTGAATTCGAAGCCGAAGCATTCGTGTGCGCCCGAGCTCCACATCGCACCGCCGCCGTCGCTGCCGCCACCACCATCATCACAGCAGCAGCAGCAGCAGCAGCAGCAGCAGCAGCAGCAGCGGCAGCAAACCATGCTCTGGATGCCGGGCTGGGATGCCGGCCGCAGATGAACCCATGCTAATCAATTCAGTCATGGCTTCCGCATGCGTGCACAACATGCGACGCAAACGGCGCATTGTTTTTCGTTAATCACAGGTGCCAACTTGTGCGTGTTGACAGGCAACCTCAGTGGTTCAACCACTGGGTGCTG
>BDDA01001145.1:0-16996 GCA_001662385.1 Chlamydomonas asymmetrica | reverse complement strand
CATACCCTTGTGTGACGCAAATCAACAACAGGGGCAAACTGTGGCTGTGGGGGGGGGGTGGGGGGCCTGGCCTTCATCAGGGCCTGGTTCATACGCCGCAGCCTAATGCACAACATCCAACACACAGGCATGCGACCCACCCTCATCCCTTGACGCTGCTGCCCCTGACACCCTCAACCCTTGACACCGCCCCCGCCAAGTCGCCAACACCATGAGCCAGGTTTCCCGACCTGCTGCATCCACGACGGCTGCTGAGCTGTGACTGTTCCCATGCAACACAAAAACAAGCAACCCATCGTGAACCGCGTGACACTGCATCGCTGCCCGTCCTGGACACGTGACATACACCCGATGTACACGCATGTGCACCTGGGAGCTGCGTGTGGCATGTGGCAGGTGGTGGTTCCAGGTGATGGCACACGGCAAGGCTGTCCCTTGTCCCACCCCTGCATGGGAGCGGGGCCGGGGTCGTTGCAGCAGGGTGTGGCAAACTGCAGGTGACCGGTGACTGAGGTACCCCTGAGCATCCACTTACCGTCGTTGTAATCCCTTGACCCCTGGGTTCATCCCCCTTGCCGCCCTCCCTCCCCCCTCACACTGGTACACCATTCAATGGATCCACATGTGACAGGACTCGCACTGCCGACCTGTCTGATTCCAATATATTCCGCCGAACCAGTCATGATGCTGAACTGTTTGCCATTTGTAGGCTTGTTTAGCCGGCGGATTCGACGGGGTACTGACATAATGGTGTAGCGTCACGCGCATGCATGTGTGTTAGAGTTGCTTGGTTCCCGTGGGGTCATGCAGTGTGCTTTCCATGGGGCCGTGCAGTGTGCTTATGTTATGCGTCATGCATGTGTGTGTACCGTGTACTGGTGGACCGCCCATGACCAGCCGCTGTCATGCCACTGCATGCAGCACACCGTGTAGACCATGGACCTGCCGTTGAGAGGCATGCATGGCTGTTGGGTGTAGGAGATGTGTCACTCGGATCAGGCTTGTACTTCCCCACACCAAATCCCAGCTCGCAGCTGACATGCAGCATGCATACGACGGGCCCCACCAACGCAGCTGCTGCGAACCAAGAAGTCTGCTTCCCAGCAAGGATCCATGGCCTCACGCGCAGCTGTCTGCTGAGACGGCTCGGCCTGGACCACAGCACTGTGCGGGAGACTGCTGCACGCACCGCATCAGCGCTTCACACACACGGAGCAAACACAGCCACGCCTGACGTACAGGGGCGCAGCATTCGCATCTCTGTATGAGGCCGCGCCGGTTCTTACAGCGCGGTACGATGCTCGCGGGCAGTGCCGCGGCAGCGGCGACGAGCGTGCAGCGGGCGCATATATAGTAGTGCGGTGGGTGTGTACTGAGGACAATTGAGTCAGCAGCGAGTCTGTCAATAAGCCATTTGCGGGTGTAGCTATGCGGTAGGAGGTAAGCACCGGCCGCCATGGGCGAGGAAGGAACACGGTCAGGCCAACTTCGTATTACGGTAGTGGCGTGTCAAGAGGGATTGAGTTTCAAGGGACGAGGAGGTGTGTGCATGCAGCAGTGCTGGTGGCGCCGAGGGCGGTCAAGAAGTGCAGTGCACTACTGCACTCTTTTCAGCGTGCAGTGTATTCCCTCCCCTCACTGCGAGTGCATATCGGGGAGCAATCGGCGAGGCGTAGGCAGGGCAATGTGACGTGACGACATGTGCACGCACGCACATGGTTCAAAGTGCCAACATCCGCTACCGCACTGGCCAGATAACTTGCGCTCTCCTGCGCAAGTTTGCTGCAGTGCTGCGTGTGCGTGTGAGCCGTGGCAGCAAAATTGCAGGCCCGCACTCGGCACGCTGGTGCAGTGGTGCCCTTGGCCCCTGTGGGCTGCGGGAGTGCCAGTGCGCAGTGCTGTTTGCGTGTATGAGGACGCCAGTAAGTAAAGCGGCTGCCCTCTGCTGCTTATGCCGAGGTTTTGCTGAGGTACTGCCCGGTGCGCGTGTCGACCTTGACCACCTGCCCAACGTCGATAAACAGGGGCACCTGCACAATCGCGCCAGTCTCAAGCACGGCAGGCTTGCTGCCACCGCTGGTCGTGTTGCCCTTGACGTTTGGCGGTGCTTCTACGACCTTGAGGTCCATGAACTGCGGGGGCTCAACGCTGATGACCTTGCCATTGTAAAACAGCAGTGTGCAGGTGACACCCTCCTTCATGAACTGCGCCCAGTCGTCACGCTTAAGGCGCGTCTCCTCATAAGACTCTGTGTCCATGAACACAAACTCCTCGCCCTCCATGTACGTAAACTGCGCGTCCTTCTTCACGACGTCGGCGGTCTGCACCACCTCGCCCGCACGGAAGGTCTTCTCGACTGTGTTACCGGTCAGGAAGTTCTTGAGCTTGGTGCGCACGAAAGCTGCACCCTTTCCAGGCTTGACGTGCAGGAACTCAATCACCTGCGGGATCGACATGCGTCGATTCGTTTAGTGTCCGACAGCCCACAGACACGTTTGTAAAGGGATTACCAAAGGCAAGCAGTATCGAGCGGGAATACGTGAGATATCTGTGAGGGTGCCATAGGTCTCTGCCACCTCTTGACACCAAACAGGCTCGCTCATGGCCGCAATTGCCGAAGCAGGCACCGGCGTGCCTGCACTGCTGCCCAGTGGTATCGCTCACCTTGTAGGGCTGCAGAAGTGGTAGAATCGAGCAGGAGCACGATATAGAAGTGCCAAAGAACACGGGGGAGGCAAAAGGGTGCAGGAGGAAGGTTCAGCGACGATGCAATTGTCTGATGCGTGCTTGTGGCGGCAACCGCAACAAGATAACATGCGACACCAACAGCTTTGCTCCGCCAGAAGCTAAGCTCCAGCTCCTTAAATGCCAAAGCTTAGACAGCAACAGTTGTGAAGTTGCACAAGCCCTGTGCAGCGCCAGTGCTCTTGCCACTGCTGCCCTTGATGCACCACAAGTCGAGAGGTGCAAGGCACCTCAGATGGCAAAACGGTGCCCAGCACACACACCTGCTGGTCGACCTCAACCGTCAAGCCGTTCTTGAAGTCATTTGAAGAAACCGTGCCGGCCCGGATCACTAGGCTGCCCCTGGCCGGGCGACCAGCCACCAAGCTCCGCTGAGGGGCACGACACGGGCTAGGGACCACTGCGCTGCGCTGGAACACGGCCGTCTGCATTTTGTTGGAACGAAGTGCGACAGGGGTTGCTCGACAAGGCAGTGGGTTGTTGAAACGGTGCATCACGCTTCAGCTTTAGCTTTAACTTGGTTGGTTTCTCGTCCTGGCAAACCCAATTTTCAACTGGAATGCCACCCTCACACTCAAGGTCAAGCCCGAGTTACTCACTCCACCACACGCTGTCACCCATGTTGCTGGTTCCTATCTTCCGTGCCATTGACCCCCTGCCACGCACGCGCCCCTCCCCCCCGCGTGAACCCCGCCGCCCAGCAAAGTGTGCGCATCAGGAACACGCCAACAAACACTGACCTCGACTCAACAGGTAAATCACGTGCCACATGATCAACACGAGGATGGTTTACTCCGCCCCTGTGTGGGGATCGCCCCAGCCGCACAGCCACGCATCCACGACGTGCGCCATCATAATCGCTTACAGCGCCGCTGATATGGTATTGCCTTGTGATCTTGACCAGAGATATTTACCCATTTCTGCATCTGGCACACCCCACGTTCTCTCTGCCCAGTGCAGCCCCAGCACGCCGTATCCCCGCCCAGCCTCGCCTACCCCACCCAGCAACGTTCATTATCACCGCACTGCAGTGACTGTTTGTAAAGGTCAAGACTACTTTGTCCGTGGTCTTGGCGTGCTTACCTGCATGTGTCCCGGATTCCCGGTACATTTTGCCGCATCGCCATGTCATGCGCTGGTCTCCTTGCAGTGGCGGCACACGAAGCTCAGGCAAATGCATTTCAGCCCAAGATACCTTGATACAGTCAAGCTCGTCCGCTGGGTTTGGCTGGTGTGTTCGTTCTACAGCCAGTGTTCCCATCTTCAAACAGCAAGCCCTTTACTAGCCAACTTGAACGGTTGGGAACTCTGCTTTGGTCTGACTTGCGCGCGACGCCAGGACAGTATGCGCCGACGTATTCGGCGATGCTTGTCGGGGCGTGGGGACGTTGAGGACCTCCGGCCTCGTGCCCTTTGAGAGGTTGCGCCTACGAGGGTGCACAAACGGCCACAGAAATGTCCGAGGTAATAGCTGCTGCTTAAGCTTCCCAAGCTTACTGTTATGCTAGCTTGTCTGCGTGTGCACCCACCACGTTGTGCAGCAAGGGTTTGCGATGACGCCAGGTTTGCCAACGGTCACGCCAACGTTCAACCCGGAAGTGACAGTGACAACGCACACCTTCCTGGCCATGGGCAAGCTGATGAAAGTTACATCGTGGGGCTTGATTGCAGCAAGGCCCTGGCCTTGCTCTTCCTGTCACGCTTTCTACTGCCCAAACACAGGATACGGGCCCGTCCATCGTTGCTCAAGACGGTGGCACTATCCTTATTAATGGCTTTCCATCAGGCCCCAAGCCATACGAAGAGGTCCTGACGTTCCTGCGCAAAGTATGTGCTCACTGCACAGACAGCCTAGTTGATCGCGTGCGTGGGCGTGCGGGTGTGCGGGTGTGACTGTTGGGGTGCAGCGCCGCTTGCAACCTGCCTTTGCCTGGAAGCACTGGCAGTGCACACAGCATTCCTAATACACGATTCTGGTTGAGTCTGCTGTGCTGAGTTTTGTTTGCCTGTTGTCACTCTGCACCAAGGCCGCCAATTGCTTGCACGTGCGTGTTTGTGCATGGTCGTTTGCACAGGGAACTCAGCTGCAGAAGTATGGGCGGCACGGTGCTCCCAAGCATCACCACTTTCGTCTGTCCCATGACGATTCGGAGCTGGAGTGGGACTCGAAAAACGTGAGTTTGCACGTCGTAGGATGCTGTTTCGTGCTCTTCACACCTGAGGCAAGTTTTGGCAGCAATTTCCCTTTCCCGTGCTGCTGCCTCCTTTTATGACCAGGGGCGCACACGGAACATATCCATCTCGTGCATTCGCCGATGGGTGCAAGGCCAGGAGACATCGGTGTTCAAGAAGTACCCGCAGCCGCTGCGTGCGGGCCTGTCTTTCTCCCTTTTCTACTTGGACGAGTAAGCGTTCCTCTGTTTGGCATGGTTGGTTGTGCTCCAGTGGAAAGCGTGTGTTGCGCGCTCCGCGCGCGGTCGTGGTCTGCACGCCCCGTTTGTTGTCCCTCACGGTAAAGCGTACCTGCTTGCCTGTGGTCACCGCAGCAGCAAGAAGGAGCGCACGTTGGACGTCATATGTCAGAACCCAGCAGAGTACGAGCTGTGGTACTGGGGTCTGCAGATCGTCAAGCACTACCCACCCGCAGCATGGACAGCCCACGTGCAGCAACAGAACGAGTACAGGAGCAAAGCTGCCCAGCAGGTAAGCACCCCAACAGCTCCGCTCTGCATGGTTTGCCTATCACACTGGGCAACGTGAGGGGCGACCCAAAAATGGTTTGTCGCCTTGCACAAGCTGCGCGTTTGAACCAGAGCCCATGTAGGCGTAACCTGGCATGCTGCTACCGTGACACGCTGCGCGTCGGTGCTTGCAGAGCCAGATTATGTCGACAAGCGCCTCCCAGGACTCAATCAACCTTGCCCCTCTGACAGACCGCACCACCCGCAGCCACATTCCCGCCTTGTCGAGCAGCGTCAACAGCTCCAGCGTGTTCAACAGCAGGGTGCTAGGCCGGTCCCTGGTATACAGCAGCGCTCATGGGTACGGAAACCACGTTCAAAAGCGCGAGCTCGGGGACTTATACGTGTGGGGCTCGCTGCTCATCCGCGACGACGACGACCCGCACTTGCAGCGCGGGGTCGTGGGCACGTCCGGGAACGCCACCGCCGCCGCGCTGCGCCTGTCCCACATGGGCGTCACAGCCTCGATGGGCAATGCAGCACTGGACCCGATGTGCAGCTGGCAGCAGTGCGCGGCGCCCGTGCTCGTTAACAACACATCGTCGTTGGACGTGGTGCAGGCTGCGTGCGCTTCGCGCCACGCCACCCTCATCACGCGCACCGGCGAGCTCTACAGCTGGGGCTTTGGCCGCGGTAAGGCAGGGCACACTAGCAGCTCCCACCAGCGTCTATATATGATAGAACGTGCCAAGAACTCAAGTCAGCTGAGAACGTATGCACCAGTATGCACAGGGTGTGGTGCCTGGCGGTCGCCAGGTGCACACGCGCGCCCGTTGTCGAGCTCGTGTGGTGGCACGCTCAAGCAACGCGGCCGTGGTGGGTGCGGTGCGCGTGCATGCAGGCTGGGCACCACAGCCCCGTCACCGTTGCACCCACCGTGCATGCGGGCGACCCCAGCTGGCCACACTGGGGCCTGTATGGGCCTTCGTGTGCAGCGTGCTGGAATCACCGCCCAGGGGGCCATCTGCAGCGTGCATGTGCACTCAGATACTGAAGGCAAAGCCTGACGTTCATGTGTGATTGTGTGATTGTGTGCATGTGCATCACGTCACGAACGGGCCCATATGCGTGCGGCGAACGGCGAATCGGGTGCGGGCTCTGCACGCAGCGGGCAACCTGGGCCACGGCAGCCAGAGCAACACGCCCAGCCCGCGCCAGGTGACGCGCCTGCGCGGCAAGGGCGTCGGCTCCACCGCCTGCAGTGAGGGTAGCACCGCCGCTATCACCTCGGACGGCCGGCTGTACATGTGGGGCTCCAACATCGCGGGCCAGCTGGGCTTTGGGCACGCGTTCCGCGTGACGGAGCCTAAGCCGGTGGTGTTCCCCTTTGATGAGGATCTCAAGGCGAGTCGTCTGCGCTCGGGGCAATGCACGCACACGCACACGCACTCGCTCTGACGAGGACCACAAGGGGCACACACAAAATGCACGCACACACACACGCATTGACGAGAACCTCAAGGCGAGAGCATGCTGCACGCAATCCACACGCTCATACGCAGTCTCTATCGTCGCTCGCATGCACACGGGAGCCTCTTTCTGCTGTGGCACATACCTGTGCCACCACATCCTTCCTTCATCACACTTACCTGTTGCAGTTGTGAACAACACGGCGTGATTGTGCCGCAGGTGGTAGCGGTGTCATGCGGTCCCTATCACACAGCGGCCATCACCAGCAACGGGCTGCTGTTCACGTGGGGCAACGGACTGTTTGGCAAGCTGGGCCACGGGGACAACAAGGTGGGTGGGTGGGTGGGCGGCTGCGTAGACGTGTGGGTGGCTGCTTAGACGGGTGGGAGGCTGCTGAGATGGCTAGGGTCTGATACCCAGGGGGGCAGGTGAGGCTGAGGCAGAAAGTATATCACCAGGACCATTATATCCACTTAAATCCATTATATCACCAGGACCAATATATCCACTTAAATCCATTATATCACCAGGACCATTATATCCACTTAAATCCATTATATCACCAGGACCATTATATCCACTTCAATCCAGGACAGCGAAAGGAGTGGCTGTAGTGAATCCTCCATGTTGCGCACCGCAGCCAAGGAGTCAAGGCCGAGGCCGAGACCAGTCAATGAGTGACAGCAGCACGCGGGAGAATCGCTGAACAGCCGAGGAGCAGCGGTGCATGCCTCACGACAGGGGGATTACAAAGCATGCCCACGCGTTCTCGAGCGCAGCAGCGCCTCCTGTAGTTGAGTGGGCGTGTGAGGCTGTCGGTCAAACGGCGATGTGGGTCTGCCGCACCCTTGCACCAAATGCTGAGGCCAGGGACAGGTCATATACAAACATTGCATCAGATTGATTGTTGTTTGTATATAACCTCGCTCTGGCGTCAGCATTTGGCGCAGGATTGCAGCAGACCCACATCACCGTTTGACCGACAGCTTCATGCGTCCATGCCCAGATGCTGATGTCGGTCAGATGCTGGTGTGGGTCTTGCTGCGTTGTGGGTCCGATGCCCGTGTCCTACGTGCCTTGTGTTGTGGTGGTGGATGGCGTGTGGTGGGCGACGTGTGCAGGTGGCGCTGGTTCCGCGGCGCGTGGACGCGCTGGACGACTACGAGGTCACATGCGTGAGCTGTGGCTGGTGGCACACCGCGGCGGTGGCATACCCCAGGTACAGCCTGAGACTCGTCTCCACCACTGAAGTTCGCACACGGGGTTAGTGGCACACCGTGGCGGTTTGTGCTTGGCTCTGCGCGTGTCAAGGAAAGCACACTGTGACGAGGCTGTCTGAAGATGTCTGTAGCACCGATGGCGTGGTTGCTTGGTTTGTTATCCGTTCTTTGCCTCCGCAGGCAGCGGCCGCCAATGTCCACCAGCGCCCGCCGCTCCAGCACCGCGCGCGGCGACAGCCTCGCCCGCCGCGACATCGCGGCCTCCGCCGGCGCCGACTCCATGGCCCGCGCCGCTGCCGCCGCCGCCGCCGCTGCGTCCGCCGTGGCCACCAGCGGTGAAAAGCACGAGCTGCGTCACTCGCTCTCCGAGTCAGCCAACCTCAATAGCCTCAGCCCGGAGTCGTCCGCGACGCGGGAGCCCTCAGGCTCGGCCGGCTCGCACGGCCACTCGCTCTCACACCACTCGCACCACCCGGGCGGCTTCGGCAGCGCGGGCGACCTGCACGCCTCGCCGCGCCTCCACGCGGTGTCCTCGCCCTTCCTCGTGCCGCTCGTGCAGCATCCCACTGGTGCCGCCGCCGGTGCGAGCGGCTCCGGAAAGGTCAGCGGCGGCCCGCTCGGCGGCGGCGGGCCGTCGTCCGCGTCCGGGCTGCTGCCGATGCCGCACGGCAATGGCGGCGGCGGCGGGCTGGGGCTGGTCGGCTCGCAGGCAGGGGGGCTGAACGGCATGGGCAGCGCCAACGGGCTGCCGGGCGGCGGCGGCGGCAGCGTGCTGGGCAGCATATCTGCGGGCCCGGGCGTTGGCGTTGGCGGCGATAAGCTGGTGATGGCATCGCTGCCGTCTGCCACGACGGAGTACTTTTTGGAGCCGCCGGACATGCCGCTCAGTAAGTGTAGCGCTCAGTGAGCGTAGCGCTAGTTACAAGAAAAATTATCCAACCATGGCGGGTTTTTGCACGTGCAGTACTCTTGTGCTCGGGCAGCTCTGCTAACTGTCGAGCTGCCAGAGCACCAGAGCACCGCACGTGCACAAAGCGGCCATGAGTGGTTGCAAATGGGTTCAGGGTTTTGCTGTAACATCCTCAACCCACAGAATCGGCCGTGCATGGTGCATCTGGCAGCGGTCGTGCGGGTCATGGCATCTTGTACACGGCAGAGGCAGGCAACACAACCGTATAACCCTAAAACCCGGCAAACCCGGGAAATCCTGAGAACCTAGACCTTTACGCGGTGTCGTTGCACATGCACAATGCGCAGGCGGGCAGCTCTTCACGTGGGGCGGCGACTTCAACTGGGTCGACCCGGGCGAGGCGCGGCGTGCCAAGGCGGCGGGCCAGGAGGCCAAGCGTGACAACCACCGCGGCTGCCTGGGCACCGGCGACAAGGAGGGGCGGCTGCTGCCCACGCGCGTGAGGGGGGAGCTGGAGAACAGGTGCGCGACGTGGCCATTTGCCATGCGTGTGAATGTGGGTGGGGGTGGGGTGTGTGGGGGAGGGGAGGCGTTGAAAGCCGATTCCCGTGAGGCCATTGCACTATGGGGCCCTACGCGTGTGAGGGGTGAGCTGGAGAACAGGTGCAGGTGCGCGCAGCCACCCCGAATGCCACGCATGGCTCCGGAACCAACTTGCCATGTGGGTAGCGATAGTGGGCCCAAGTAAGAGCACGCTGCAGCAAACTGCCCATCCACTGCCGCTGCCACCCTGACTCATCTGCCATACCGCCACCCTGACTGCGCTGCCCCTGACGTTCTGCCTTCCTGACTGCGCAGCCGTACTACTGTACTGCCGTACCGCTACCATGCATGCCGTACACAGGGAGGTGGTCCAGGTTGCGTGCGGGTGGAACCTGACGGTGGCGGTCAGCAAGGAGGGGCGCGTGTTCCAGATGGGCGGCACGGCGGCGTACAACCCCGAGGAGAAGTCGTGCGCGTGGGAGGGCTGCGCGCTGCCCACGCAGGTGGACGGCAACCTCTTCGGACTGTTCATTGGTGAGGGTTATGGCTCAGGGCTTTGGGTTGACATGTTCGGTATTTCAGGTTGTTGGGCGGCAGGTGCAATTGCAACAGGAAATTGCATACGTGGTAGTGTGTTGTTGAGGTGGAGATTGCGTGAAAGGGATTGCACGCGTAATCGCAAAGCGGCTTGTGCACGCATGATTGGTTGCGTGATTGGTTGTATGATTGCGTCCATGCATGATTGGCTGCAGAGGAGATTGCGTGCGGTATGCACCACGTGGCGGCGATTGCCAGCAAGGTGCAGGCCAACGGCCGCATCGCGGACGACATGCGGCGCGTGCGGCTGCTGACGTGGGGCAAGGGAGGGCTGGGGCAGCTAGGCGTGGAGCCACCCAAGGACTACAACCTGCCGCAGGTGCGTTGTGCTATGCCAGTATGTTACCATATCGTGGGAACTCGTTGCTTCTGATTTGTTTTGCAGACAATACAGTAGTGCACTGTGCTGATGGTATGGACTACAACCTGCCGCAGGCGAGGTTCACGCCATGTTACCGTATGGTCGATTGGTCCGCGTCTGGGGGCAGCACGGGCCGTTTGGCCGACATGCTCCTGATGTAACGTAACATGACATACCTACACATAAATGTTGCCGATGGTGGAAACTCGCTGCTTCTGCTTTGGTTGCACTTTGTTTGCACTTTGGTTGAACGTGGGTGCTTCTGTCCCCGCCTCCCCTCACCTGGTGTGTGCAGGTCGTGCCGTCGATCGACGGCAAGCGCATCCTCAACATCGCGTGCGGCGGCCACCACACGCTGGCGGTGTGTGAGCACGACCCCAAGGAGCAGCAGCGCAAGTGAGCAGTGCTAGTGTGCGCTGGTGGTAGTGGTAGTCCGCTGGTGGTAGTGGTACTAGTGGCAGTGCAGGTGTCTACTGGTGCTAGTGCGCTGGTGCCAGCGCTGCGGTGTGGTACATGGGGTTACAATTTCAGGGGACCCCATTCACGGTCTACAGCTTGCCTGGCCTAGGACCTTGCTTGCATCCCAGGCTGCAGGGGCTGCAACGGCTGGTGAGAGGGCCGTTTGAGGCGCAGTTGATCTGGGCCACCAGCCTCCGGTCTCGTACTGATCGACCCTACCTAATGAATAGCCCCCCGAAACAAATTGTGCCAGTATCTCAATTCTCAACATCTGTTCACGCCATGCATTGCCCGGTATTGCTGTGTATTGTGATGTATCGCCTTACGCAGGGGCTACCAGCAAAACAACAATGCCAGCTCGTCAAGCCACCCGCTCCCTCCCGCGGCAGCGCAGGTGCCCGCCACGGTGCTTGCGTACGGGCGCGAGGTGTACTCCACTGTCACATCCGCCATGCAAAACAACGCAGCCTCCCTGCAGGCGCACGCGCAGCGCGTGAGGCTGCTGGTGCCAAGCGACGCATACGGGCTGGGCGGCGGCGGCGGCGGCGGCGGCGCCACGGGGAGGGCGGTGAGTGTGGGAGCGAGAGCGCGGATGGAAATGATCCTAAAGGGAGAGTGGGATGCGTTGATCCTGCCATGCATCCTTCCCTTCCTCCACTATCTCCTTGCGCGTGTGGCTTCTCCGAACCCGTCTGGACGGAAACGGCTTAGGGAGGGAGGGATGCTTGCATCGCCCTGACCAGCACAGCGCAGTACAACGCAGTCACTGGCTGACCCTGCCATAGTGTACATGTAGGGTGCAATATGGTTTAGGAGGTTTAGGAGGGGTTTAGGAGGGTTTCACACCTTATTCCTGAAGTCCGTAAGCCTGAACGGACTGCAAGGCCACCAGGTGTTTAGGGTCAAGTCACCCGCTCGCGCCACTGCTGATGGCTGCTGCCCCTGCTTGTTTCTTGTGTGCCACACGTTTTGCTGCCCTCCCTTACTACCCTCCCGACTGGACCCCGCTGCGGACCGTGCCGCTCTGCCAACGGGTTGACTGTTGCTGCCTGCTGGTTGCCGGCTGTGCGTGAACCTCTCCGCGCCTCCACGCAGCGCCGCTACTCACAGAACCAGCAAAAACTGGTGAGTGAGACCACCCGCTACAGTGTGCGGAGATGGGCACATGCGTTTCCGGCGTTTCCTTCATCTGTCAATCAATTTCTAGCTGCGGATTATGTGCGTGGGGTGTCTGCGGCAGGGCCACATCTCCAACATGCTGCTGATCACCTGGCAGTGTGCACTCATGTGTTCTGAGCCGTACCGCTGTGTACTGATGTGTGAGCTGAGATACGTACTGATGTGTACTGATGTGTTTTGTACACAGGTGGGCATCCCCAACATGCGGCCTCAGAACACCACGCTGCGCACTGACCAGGAGCTGGGAGAGCTGAGGCGGTGAGGGGGGCGGGATGCAGGGTCTAGGGTCTTGGCTGCAGGGTCTGGGGCTTAGGCTTTAGGGATTGGAGTGTTGGGCGAGCTGAGGCGGTGAGGCTGCAGGGTGCAGGCGCCAGGGTCTAGGGCTCCGGCTTTAGGCATTGGGGTGCTGGGTGGTCAGCTGTGATGGGATGTCGTGGCCCTTTTCCCCAGCACAAGGGCCGCACATGTATGCCTGCTTGTACACTGTTTCTCCTACTGTTACCGGTGCTGCCCTTGTCATTGTCATTGCCCTGGTCCTCAGGTCCAGCAAGGGCACGGTCCAGCACGGGCACTCATTGGTTCATCGCTGTCTTGGCAACTGTCAATGACTCATTGGCTCAAGGACGTACCGTCATTGCTACCGTCGCCTTGTTCCATACTGACTTGCTTACGTATTTATGTGTATCATTGACTTATCGTGCTTGTTGACTTGTTGCACACTGACACTGGCAGGTCCAGCAAGGGCGTGGTGGGCTACGCCGGCGGCTCCTCCGTGCCGCCGGGGCTGCTGGGATCCGGCGGCGCCTCGCTGGGCGGCATGCACCAGTCGCGCTCGGTGGCGGCGCTCAACAAGGTCAGCATCGCAGTACCTGCAGCACAGCAGCAGCCCTGCCTGTGTGACTGCAAGCACTGCCCTCACAGCAGTTTGTAGCATGCTCCCCCACCCACCATCACACTTCCCTGTTATGTTGCCTGACCACGTGTGCTCTGATTCTGGACACATCACAGAAGGCTTTGGTCGCTTGGCTTGTTGTGGCGTACCACTGCAGTGTGTTTGGAAAGAGTGTGTGATTTTCAAATTCTGAAAGCAAATGTGTGGCTTGCTCGTTACTGCCCCTCGCAGCACCAGCCCATCAGCGGCAGCAGCAGCGCGGTGCCCTCGCACCGCTCCTCGCCCACCGCCGCGCACCACCACGCCGACGACAACAGCCCCACCTCCTCCTTCAGCGGACTAGACGGCTCCCTGGAGTTTTCAAACAGCCAGGGTGCAATAGCAGCCGCCGCCGCACACCCTCACACGCACAACCAGCACCACCTGCCGCGGCAGGCGTCGGGCCCCGGCCACCCGCACCCGCACCTGGCGCACCCGCAGCACCATCTCGCAACGTCGTCGCTGCCGAGCGGAGGAGGAGGGGGAGGCGGGCAGCACGCGCTCGCGGCGGCGCACGTCGCGCAGGCGCACGCGCAGCAGGCGGCGGCGGCGGCGATGATGGCGGCGGGCGGGCGGCCGCCGCTGCCACACGCGCTCTCGCTCGCGCACGCGCCCGGGGGGGCGGGAGGGCCGGAGGCGGACGCTGCTGCGGCGGCGGCGGCGGCGGCGGCGGCTGCAGCCGCGGCGGCAGCGGCGGCGTATTGGTCGGAGGTGCCGGTCGCGCCGGCGGGCGGCACGCGTCGTTCCAGCGAGCTGATCACGGCGAGCGGCATGCAACGCGTAAGAACCTTATGCAGCGAACACAGCTTTGCACCGTGTGGGTGTGCGTGTGGGTGGGTGTGGCGGGGTGGGGGGGTTACTGGAATACTGCCTCCTGCCCCGTATGCATACTTGCTGATGCCTTCCATATCCACCTGGCTGCTGCCGCTCACACTCAGCTTGCCTAAAGGCAGGGTGTGCGCAGCAAGCTCGTCACCATACAAACAGCTGTCATGCCAGGTGCACCTGTGTCTCCAGCGCTGTGCCCCTCTCACAACCCTAAAATAACCAAGCATACCAACTCACAGCCACCTGTCTGCTGCTGCGCTGCTGCTCTTTGCCTTGTTTAATGGTCTTGCAGCAAGCCTCGCTTCAGCACCAGCGTCAGCACCACCACCCGCAGCAGCAGCAGGGCCGGGCACTGCCAGACGACGCCGACGCTGACGTTTCGTCCTCCCTGGACCTCGTAGCAGACGGCATCGCGGCAGCAGCCGAGGCGGCGGCCTCCATAGAGACAGCAGGCGGTGCAGGAGGCGCAGGCGAGGCCAGCAGCAGCAGTCCAGGGGCAGGCGGAGTTGGCGGCTATGACAACACGATGGCATCGCCGGGGCGGCCGATCGCGTCGCGCAGTCCCACGCTGCCGCAGGGCAGGGTGAGCGCTCGGTTTGCTGGCCTGCGTGGGGAACTGGGGGTGCACGGCGGAGCAGCATGCATGTAATGCTGACGACAGCGTGCGATGTTGAAACCAGCATGCAGGGGGGCTCAATTTAGCATGCGCACAAGCATGCACAGCGCTCAAACCAAGCCCGCCGTTCTGCCTGCCTGCCTCTGCCTACTACACCTCTCATGCGCGTTGTGGAATTGCATTGCAAATAAAAGCATAAACACAATTGTGATCATGCATGTTTCACCAATGCAGTCAATGTCGATGTCGCATGGCGGCCTGCCCGCCGCCCCCACCGCCACCACCAGCCGCTCCAGCGACTCGGTGTCCTCCAGCTCCACGCCCGGCACCGGCGGAGTGTCGGGCATCGCCACGCCCACCTCGCACCACACCACCGCCACCACCGCCGGAGGTACGGTAGTGCGGTACCGGTGTACGGCTTGATCAGTGTGTGGTGTGCTGATGTACTGCTGATGTACTCATGTGCTGATGTGCTGATGCGTGTGCCAAGGACCGGCATCGCATGCCGTACATGGCAGTACACTTGCAAAGCGCCTAGCAGGGGTGGCGGCCCCGTTGCATGCCATCTTCATATCTTTCGCTAGTTTCTATGTTATGTTATGTTACATCAGGAGCGTGTCGGCCAAACGGCCCATGCTCCCCCCAGATGGGGACCAGCAGACGAGGTTTACCAAAGTATTCGCTTGTTTCTATAGCGTGTGGCTGTGTGTGTGGCTCATGGCGCGTGCGTTACGGTACATCGTGCAGGAGCGTGGACGTGCTGCTTTTTGTGTGCGCATGACGCTTTTAGTGGGCGCGTTGCTAAACAATGGCTAAGCGTAGAGTCTGGACTAAAGTCTGTGTACGCAAATGAAAAAGCGTGTGTGGTGCGTGTGGCTGTGCGCGCAGGCGCGCTGGAGACCCCCGGCACCTCCAGTGCCATGCGGCAGCTGCTGCACGACAGCCCCACGCCCTCCTCCGGCCACCCGCAGCAGCAGCAGCACCCTGCCTCACCGCACCTCCCGCCCCCTCCCATGCAGCAGCAGCAGCAGCACGCGAACGCAGCCATGCTTCAGATGCAGCGCAGCGGGGAGCACGGCGCCGTAGGCGGCAGCAGCAGCGGCAGCGGCGGTGGTTTCGGAGCTGACGGCTCCGTGGGGGGGCATGACAAGCAACAGCTGGGGTCCATGTCCAGCGGAGGCATCGTGCTCTCCCACCTACACACGCCCGGCAGCAGCGATCTCAGCTTGCTGCTCAATCACACACACTCTGCTGGGGGCAGCGCTGGCGGCGCCACGCCGCACCTCTCCTCCCCGCCGTCCCTACGTGGCGGCGGCGGCGGCAGCGGCGGCAGCGGCACTAGCGCAAGCGCGTACGGCGTTCGCGGGCGCGAGATGTCGGTCTCGCATTGGGCTGGCGCAGCAGGCGGCGGCAGCGGCGGATTCTCCAGCCCGCCGGGCGTCAGCGGCGGTGGCGGCATTACCCTGCTCGGCAGCAGTGGCGGCGGCGGCGGGCCGGGGTCTTCAGCATCGAACTCGGGCCCCCTCGCACGCAATAGCGTCAAGGCGATCCACTCGGAGCTGTCGTTCCGGCAGACGCCCGCGGATTTCGCTGCCGCGATGGGCTCGTTGGCGGCGGTCTCCGCAGCGCACTCGGGCGAACTCGGCGGCGGCGGTGGCGACGCGGTGGCGTTTGGCGGCGGCGGCGGGGTCCACGCGGGCCGGCCGCCGGCGGGACCGAGCTTCAGCTCGTCGTCGACGTCCGCCGCTGCGGCTGCCGCCGCGGCGCAGGCGGGCGCGGCGAGCCTGCAGGCGGCGGCGGCAGCGGCAGCCGCCAGCCGAGCTGGCGGCGGCGGGTCGCGGGGCGGGTCGCGCCCCGTCTCGCGCGTGAACTCGCGCCAGCCCTCCCACGACTCGTCGGATTTCGCGCGCCAGGGCGTGACCGGGGAGCAGCAGGCGGAGGCGCTGCACCACCTCGTGCAGCGTGGCAGCGCGTCGGGCATGTACCGGCAGACAGCTGCGGGGTCCCACGACTCAGGTACGTGCACGCGTATGTACGCTTGCAACGAGCATTGCTGTGTACAGGATTGTTCGAGTGCCTGCCACGTCAAGGCAAGCCGGCGTAGCCGTATGGGTGCCGAGATAGCTTGCCCACAGGGCAGCATGTCACAGTGTTTACATGTGTGTGCTGTGTTTGGTGTAGGCTCGGGTCACCTGCACCAGGTCAATGACGACGGCCCTTACGCAGCGATGATGATGACAGGCAGCTCCATAGGCGGTAACGGCAGCCACCAGCACCTCCCGCAGCAGCAGCAGCAGCAGCAGCGCTGGAGCCAGCTGGGCGTGGGTCCAGGGGGGAGTGTGCCGCCACCCTCGCCAGTGGGCACGACGTCTGGCGGGGCGGTGCCGGAGGCGGTTGTACTGGTGGAGGAGAACGCGCACCTGCGTAGCGAGGTGGGCGTGTGTTTATCTTTTTTG
>BDDA01001144.1:14209-32511 GCA_001662385.1 Chlamydomonas asymmetrica | reverse complement strand
CGGTCAAGGTAGTGTCTCCATCACGCAGTCGCGACGTGGGGACTTGAAGCATGTCCACCCCCCACACTTGGCAGCCATAGGAGATAACAGGTTTCACAAGACGCCCCGCAATACCTGACTCCCACATACGGCTGCTGTGTTTGGTCGTTGATGTTTTGTGGCTGCGGTCCGTCTTTTTGTTTTTTGCAGGTGTCTCGGCATTCGCGATGCGTGGCAGCAGCCTCGACATGGCCTCGCCGCCCCTCCCCCATCGCACCAGCCACGACACACCCTATGCAGCGGCAGCGGCAGCAGCGGCAGCAGCGGCAGCAGCAGCTGGCGGGGCGCTTCCCACCACCATCGCCGCCTCAGCCGCGGCAGCGTCTGCCGTGCTGTCCGCGCAGCACCTGGGCGCGACGGCGACGTCGCCCGGGAGCGCCACCCCCAGCATGAAGGCGCTGCTGACCGGGTTCGCCAGCTTGAGCGATGCAAGTGCGTCTGCGTTGGAAGCCGCGGGCCTCGGCATGGTCGCACGATGTGAGCGCCATTACGGTATGCAAGTAATGCAATGAGTGCAATGTCTGCTGGTATTATGGCGACAGGGTTGGGCCTTCCGGTTTGTTTGCTGCTGGGCGGGTGGATGTACGATAGGGTGCCGGCCAGTTGTCGATGTGGATCATGCTGCAGTCTCATGCCATTTAACCTCGAAGGTGCATGTCATGTGTCCCACCACTCTGCATTAACGCATCTGACGCTGGTGAGGGTGTTGCTTGCCCCAATGCCATGCAATCTGTCCCATGTGCATGTGCGCTGGGGTGGCGCAGTGACGCGGCGTGACAGCGGCACAATCCGCGTCGCCAACACCGCAGCCATGGTCAACACGCTGTGGCGGCCGCTGCTGGCGGGCGTTGGCGCCATGCTGTGCAAGGCGCAGCACGAGGCACTCATCGGCCCGCTCGTCCGCGCGATTCAGGTGCGGGAGCGCTGCTCTGGCTCTGCATGCGTCAGCAGGTTTTGGGTGGAACGGGAGTGGCTCGCTCATCTACACTTGCTGTGGGCTTTTCAAGGCACATTGCATGAGCAATTTCATCGGCTGCTGCTGTGGCACATTGCACGTCCGTTTCTTCAGCAGCTGCCACTGGAAGGCCGGGCAGCATATTGGGGGTGCTGACGGCGGGTTTCCAGTTGGTACTGCCAGTCAGGCGCTTGGTGGCCGGCTTGCTCCATTTGATTGCTTTCCAGCAACAGGCGTGCGCTTGGAGACCGTGTATGCTGCCTTTTGCATTGTCTTGCGTTGCGCTGCAGTCGTACACGTACTGTGCGGGCGCGCTGGGCGTGGTGGTGGCGAGGGACGCTTGGCTGCAGGCGAGTAAAAAGGCAGCAACACAAACAGAACACACACGGCAGTACATGTTGCTGCTGTGTGCCTGACAGTCCGATTGTGTACGCGAGAGGAGACCGCTGGTGGTTCCATTGGGCTTCCAGCCGTACTCCGTGCTTCGACTCGAGTGGCTTGCAGGTGGCTTCACTCACATGCACTTTCGCTGACCATCCTTTGCACATTCGTGCCAATTGCAGCAAAGCATGTTCCTGGCCAGTCGACTGTGTCAACCAAAGGGTTTGGCAACCTGGAGGTGACGCGCAGTTTTCTGTCCGCACGTTCAGCAGTCTCACTCAACACCAGCTAACCCCGAAGCAGCTGTCTTTTCTCTCCTAAGGGACACGCTGACTGCTTCGGGGTTGGCTGGTGTTGAGTGAGCAAACTGCTGAAAGTGCGGACAGAAAACTGTTGCACCAAAGCATGATTCTGAAACATACCCGCCTTGCTCAGTCCTTGGTACTGGTGTCGGTCCCCTCCAACCCGGTGCATGCGGTTCTGGTGGTCTTGACGCTTGATTGACAACACCAGGTGCTGTGCCAGTTCACGCTTCTGGAGCCGGATGAGCCTACCTGGGGCGCTGCGTGGCATTGGGGAGGGCCCGAAAACGCCTTCACCATGGCTGCAGCCGCTGCGGCCGCCGCCGGCGGCAGCACCGCCGGCAGCACGGGCGGCGGCGGCGGCGGCGGCGCGCTTGGTGGATCCAGCATGGGCTCTGTTGGGACAATGCTGATGGGCATGGCAAGCATGGCCAGCAATGCAAGCAAAGACGCAAGCGTACGGGACGGCAACAGGTGCGGGTCAGGGCTGTGGACAGGTTGTGGGTTCGATGCCGCAAGGCAACCGCATCGCGACCCAAGTGCACACAAACTGAAAGGCAGGGGAACAGTACCGGCCCCCAAGCCCTGCACACCGCGCACACCGCTCATCATGGGTAGTCAGATGGCGGCGGTGTGCTGTTGTTTCTACCCTGCCAGCCGCACTGCACAGGTGCATGTGCGGCACCTCAATGTTGCTTTGATTTGCCCGCGCCACGCACTGCTTGTGCGACGCCTTGAGTACACGCACGTGTGCCTACCGGATACGCAGCAGTTGCCGTGTGTGTATGTGCCGTGCAGGGGGCGGCCGACATGGGAGGGCGCTCAGATCACCGCGGCGCCGCTGAGCCCCACCCTGGAGCAGCGCGATGGCGTTGTGCTGAGCCCGCGCAACATCGCCGCGCTGCGCGCGCTGTTCGGCGTGGCGCACCGCCTGAGCGCCGTGCTGGGTGGCGGCTGGGTGCACGTGGTGGACGTGGTGAACGCGCTGGATCGTGCGCTGGCGTCGCCGCACACCATCACGCTGGCCATGCAGGTATCTTGAGGGCGGGCTGCTGAACACGGTGGTGCAGGCGTGCAGCATAGCGCGTGTCAAGCGACTGGCTGGCTGGGTGAAGTTGATACAGAACTCTCAAACGTGAAGACCCTCCTAATACAGTTTCGCAACGTACCGGTGTTGCCAGAGTGATTGGAGGGACCTGAGCGGTGTTGCTGTGTTGATTGACTGTACATCACTTGGCCGATCATGCCATTCAGGGCGGTCATGATGATGATGCTGTGTTGTGGTCCGTTGCAGTAACTGGCGTGAGAATGCAGGGGTTCTGCTTGAAGGAGTGCTCATCACCTCTTCTTGTAACAGCACCTCCATTGCGTCCATTCCCAAGGCGCAAGGCACTGAGCATGCCCATGACGTGCACTGCGATCTGTGCCGCGATGCTGCACGCCTGCTGTCCACCTTGGCTACCTGCCTGAATGCTGCTGTCCCTTGCTTGGCGTGTGCTGCACAGGACTACCTGATAGGTACCCGGGAGGCCGCCGCCACATCAGCATCCTCGGCAGCGGCAGCCGCAGCGGCGGCGGCGGCGGCCTCGCTGCCCACCGGTGGCGGCACCATGAGCTCGCTGGGGCTGGCATACGCGGGCAGCGGTCTCGGAGCCGTGGGAACCAACGCGGCGATCGCCAGTTTTTCCTCTACCGTGTCCGCCGCTTCGAACGCCTCCTCAATTGGCGGCATGGGGCAAGCGCAGGCGGTCGCGGCCCTCCTTGGATCCACCACCACCACCACCATCACAGTCACCGCCTCGCCCTCGACCGCCGGCAGCGGCGCCGGCGCTGCTGGCACTCCGATCCCATCCACGGTCTCGGGCGGGGGGAACTACATCCCCTCCTCCCCGCGTGGCAGCAATTCCGCGCTGGGCGTCATCGGGTCTCCGACAATGCCGATGGCGCCGGGCTCGCCTGGGCCGGGCGGTGCTGGCATGCCTGCGCCTGCAGCACTCTCGCCTGTGGCGAGCGTCGCAGGCAGCACCGGCGGCGGAAGCGTTGGGGGAGGCGGCGGAGGAGGAGGAGGAGGAGGGGCGCTAGGGGGCGGCAGCGGCCTGCAGCAGTCTGCGCTGACGGCGCAGCTCGCGGCGCAGGCGGCGCAGGCGGGCGGGGCGCTATCGTCGGCGGCGCAAGCAGCGCAGGAGGCGGCGGCTGCCGCGGCGGAGGCGCGGGCCGGTCCCCCGCTGCAGGATGAGCTGATCGTCCTTGCCGGTAGGTGCGCCTCCTCGGGTTGTCTATGACTGGAGCGATTCATGCCATACAGGGGATGATAACGGTCTTGCTCGCCTAAGGGGTCTCAGCATTATCAAAGGAGCAGAGGATGCTGCTGGGCAAGATGAGATTGGATGCGATGTGCCGTCACGCGTGTGGAGTGAATGCATAGTTAATTGGTGGTGGCTGTGCTACACGCTTGACTGCTTTTGCGGCCGCCGTTGCGCAGGCGCTGCCAACCAGCTGTTTGAGGCCACCCCTGGCATGCCTGACGAGGAGGCCAAGGCGCTGCTGAGCGCGCTGTCAGAGGTGTCCGCAAGGTACCACGCCGTAACTCAGGAGCCCTGCCGGCCCGGCAGGACCAGCGTTGCCGTTGTTGCTCTGCCAACTACAGCGTGTGGCCTGGGGCAAGCACGCTGTCGCATGCCGTCCTGTAATAGATGCGCACACGAAAGGGCTATCCGCCGCAAAAGTCGCACATGATTCAGAATCGTGCATGTTGCGGTGTGCTGAGGATGACAGCAGGCAGCAGCATGTGACGGAAATACATTATGCGGCGTGGCTGTTCGCTGCGCAGGAGCCTTCCGTTCCTGAGCCGTCAGCCGGGGCCCGTGCGGCTGTATGCGTTGAACCGCATGGTGGGGACGCTGCTGCACAACTTGTGGCGGCTGCCGGTGCTGTGGCCCACCTTCTTGGGCCATACGCTGGAGGTCATGCGCAGCGCCTCGGTCCAGGTAGGGTACGCAGGCAGGCAGGCTCCAACCGCGTCCCGCTCATCAGCCGTTCTCATGTATGACAGCAGAGACTATCGGCCTCGTCCAGAAGCGCCAGGTATACACGAGCCAAAATCTGAGCATGTGCAGCATCCCGCTCCAAGGGGGCTGTGCTCATGTCAGTAGTCTGCTTCTTTATGGTCATTCTGGATGGCATTACTGGCCGTACTGCCACTCAGTGTGTCACCAAGGTATGAATGGCAGCTTCTGATGGTGGTCGTTGTGAGATGGAAGGCAGGGAGGTGACTTGCGCACCAAGGACAATCAAAGCGTGTAGCACACAGCCAGCAACGCACACATCATACGCATGTGCCTGTAACCGTGTCACGAGCGCAGGTACGCGCTGTGGCTCTGGATGCGTTCAAGGCGACCATCATGGGAGCGCTCAGCCAGGAGCAGACGTCGGCAGCGCCACCACGGTAAGCACGTAACACAGCAGGGCTGCACACATCATAGCTGCACACGGTGTTGGTTCCAACCCCTATCTGGATGGGGGCAAGGCAACCGCTGTTGATTGTGTACAGTGAGTGAAGCGCATGCAAGGTGGCACGGGCGGGGAGGTCCGAGCGAATGCTTGGGGCTGCATGACGAGTTGCCATGCGGCTTTCGGCTTTTTTGCCTCCATCGCTGTGACGCCTCCATTGCCCCTCTGCTGATGGAACCGTAGCAAACCGGGAAGCACATGCATGGCTGCACGCCTACACGGCCTGCAGGTGGGCGGTGTACGAGCAGCAGCAGCGCAACAGGACCTCCGAGGCCAGCGGTGCCGGCGGCGGCAGCCTCCCACCCACGCAGCCGCGCGGGCGCTGGTCGCCCCCGCCGGAACCCGCAGACGGCGACTCCGCATCCACAACGCACCGGGTCGGCAGCGGCGGGCCCCACCACGGGTACCCTTACTGGCTCAAGTCCGCACTGGGAGAGGTGGAGGGCCTCCAGCTCTCTGCCCCCGGCGGCAAGGCGGGGCGCCGCAGCAGCACGGACGGCGCTGCCGGGGAGGCGCAGGCGCCGCTGGACCCCGCCGCGCAGCAGGCCAAGGAGGAACTGCAGGTCATGCTGCTGGTGAGCAGTTGCTGGTCCGTGCACAACGCCACCTTGCTGTGTACTGGAGGTATGCAACCGTGCATGTGTGAGGGGGAGGCAGCCTTTTGCGCGCGAGCGCGCAGTATGCTCCGAGTGGGTGTGCAGCTGCGCATGTTGCGGTGGCGAAGCCCACAGTTCTCACACTGTCACTGTCACTGTCGCGTTGTGCGAGACGTTGAGGGTGGCTGCCGCTTGCACGCCAACACCTTCACCCACCTGCGGTTGTGCTTGCATGTCGCGATGGGCACACATCTCCTGGGCCCTATCTGGGGGCAGCATGGACAGCTTCGGCTGACACACCCCTATTGACCCCAATTCCCACGTAACATACTAACATACGAATACAGCATAACACGTTCACCTGGCGGCTGCACGCTTGCAGATCGCGCTCGAGTCAGTGTACCGCGACAAGGGGCGCGAGGTGGACGTGCGCGCCGGCCTGCTGCGTATCGTGCTGCTGGTGCTGCAGCACCACGGCGACGAGCTGACATTGGGTTGGAAGCCGCTCCTCAGGTGCGCACGGGGAGAGGCACACCGCTGCGGGCCTGTTAAGCATGGGTTGCTGTTTCTCATCCGTCTTGACGGCAGTTTCTGGCCTTCACTGTGGCCTGTGGGGTTTGTGTCATCTGCACTACCTCTAGTATCCCTTCAACACATCCCAGCAGCAGCATCAGTTTCGGAAGGCAATCTGGGGCTTGCGGGCAGGTGTTTAACGCGGCGTTTGTGGACAAGTGCAGGGGGAATGAGGTACTCAATGGCTATCAGAGTGTCAGCCAATCCAACATTAGCTCTGGTCAGGTGGCTAAGGCAGAGGTGGGATTGGCAAATTGGCAGCGCAACTGCCCACGGTCAGCCCTGCACTGCTGCTGCTGCTGCTGCTGCTGCTGCTGCTGCTGCTGCTGCCCTTGTTTCCTGGCTGTTTTGCAATGACACCATGGGAATATGCCATGCCACACAGCCTGCTCGAGGTGGTACCGCCTCTCCCAGCGGAGGCTGCGGCGTCTTCATGCAGCGTTGAGGCGTCGTCGACCGCCACCGCCTCAGCCGCAGGAGGTGACCTCCCTGCGCCCGCCACCCGCCTCTCGCTCTCCTCGAGCGCCCTGCCCCCGAACGGCACTGGCCTGTCCAAGTCAGCATCCATTCCCCCTAGCCCGCGCAACAGCATCGGCAGCGCCCCGGTTGCGATCCCCACACCGTCGTCTCCCAGTGCGGCTTTTGCACCGTCGTCTTTGCCGATGGAGGTCGGCGCAGCGGTGCCCGCCACCGCTGCTGCTGTTGCACTGCCGACGTTTCCCTCCGCCCCCGCCGGCGCATTGGCCTCGGTTCCGTCCTCGCGAGGTGGTTTCGGAGCGGGGATGGAGCGCAGGGCGCTGTCGGTCTCGGAGCTGGCTGCCGCCACGCAGCGCAGCCCGGCGATCGTGACGCTGGGCTTCCAGTGCATTGAGGTGGTGACCAGCGACCTGCTGGACGGCTTGCCCAAGGAGCTTTTGGGGAGAGCGCTGGCAGTGGTGGCTGCTTTTGCCAAGCAGGTGTGCTCAATGTGCGACACTCGCTCCTCAGCCTGCTGCCCTGCTGCCGCACGTTTGGTGCAGGCATGTTTGTTACAGTCCAGACCCCGATATGCTGTGCGTGCGCTTGCTGCATGCGCGGGGTGTCCAGTGCACCCGACAGTGGGGAGTTATGTGTCTGCGCTTGGCGACAGGCAACACACTGTGTGACCGTGTGTGCTCCCTCAGGGCGCATGCTGTGTTGCTACTTGCAGTCATGCTACCCGGCATGCTACTTGCCGTGCCTGCCATGCAGACGGTCATCCTGAACGTCTCCCTCACCGCCATCAACATCCTGTGGAACGTATCGGACCAGCTCGCACGGCTGCGCGGCACACTCTCGCGCGCCCACCCCCACTCCCTCGCAGGCTCACACGAAGGCAGCCACAGCCACCACCACCGCCACAGCCGAGAACGCAGCCACAGTGCCGCTGGCATCGATCCCGCTGCTCCCGCAGACTCAACAGAATGGTCGACCTCCGCCCAGGCACCACCCCACCATCATCACCAGCACCATCCGCGCCAGGGTACCGGCCACTCATTTGACGGGGCTGGCGGGGAGGTGGTTCCGGAGCGGGCTGCATGTGGCTTCGGCGGTTCCGGAGCCGGCGGCCCCTCTGCAGCAACGCCGAGGGCGCGCGCGGTGGTGGCAGCGGCGGTGGCTCGCTACTCTGCCATCACGCACACCAGCATCCGCCACGACCTGGACGAGCACGAGAGCGTGGCGCTGCTGATGGTGGCGTTCAGGGCGCTGCAGGCGCTGGGACTGGACACGCGACCAGAGGTGAGCGCTCTGCACCCAGCGAACGTGCGGCGACTGCCGCCTACGCATCCTCTTTTGTGCCTTTCCAGCTGGAACCTGGAGTCCTTGTGATCTTCCCTGCCTGGCCTCGTAGTGCACTACATGCTTTGTCACTTTCCGCACCACACCTTCAGCCCTGCTGCGGTACACAAGCTCGGCTGTTTTTGATGTTGTGCAAGCATACGGTATTGCTTGCGGTATCAAGTATTGCCCCGCACGGCCTGCTCCAAAATCAGTTTCGTTGCAGTGTCCTTGCATCTCCCGTACTGACATGCCTAACGCACCTGAGCGATCGGACTGAACTGTCTTTGCACGCTCCCCCTATCACCGAAGCAAGGCCCTGACTGCTGCGCATGCGCCCTTGTGCCCTTGTACCCTGACGCCCCAGGTGCGCAACGCCGCCGTCCGCACGCTCTTCCTGGCGGTGTGCGCCCAGGGCGGCAAGCTGCTGCAGCCGGTGTGGCGGGAGCTGCTGTGGGGCGACCCCGGCGGCCTCATGCCCCTGCTGAGGGCATGCTATGCCTCCAGCCGGGAGGGTAGCACGGCCGAGGCGGCCGCGGTGGAGCTGGGCAGGGAGAGGGGTGAGCGGCACGGGTGGCCTTGGGTGCACGCTGTGCATGTGTGCGCGTGCATGCGTGACAGGCACCGACGGCATGTGGCAGTGCGTTTCTTCTGCATGCATCAGCTCTGTCTTGTTTGGTGTGAAGGGGGCCTGCAAAGTGCAACTGCTCCCTGCCTGCCGCCTACCGTATCAGTACGGATAGTGTGTACATTGACCAGGTGCGAGGGTGGGGCACATGGGTGGTGCCGTGCATCCAGGCAGCATGGGCCAGTGCGATTGTTGAGAGAATATACTGCCACGATAATTCACAGCTGTGACAGTAGTCAACAGGACCAGCAGAACCGTGGCCAAAAGAATGCAGCGATTCGTACATGCATGCATGTATGCATCACTCTGGAGCGCACCAGGCCCATGCATCTGTCCCCCCCTTCCGCACACACACGTACGCGCACACGTGCGGGGCTGGCATGTTCATGGTGTGTGCGTGCAGGCGGCAAGGCGGTGCTGCTGATGGTGCACCACTCGCGCAACTCGCAGCGCAAGCAGTGGGAGGAGACGCTGGGGCTGTCGCTGGGGGGCTTCACTAAGGTGAGCGCCAGGTCAGCAGCCCCGGCAGCAGCCTATTGGTCAACGCATTGCATCGGCCTGTGCTAGGAAGCAAACGCAGTGGAGCTGTGCGCCCCCACCTTCCCGAGGCCTTTGCCCCTGCGCTTCCCCTCTTGACCCTGTGATGCTCTCAGACACAACAGCTCGTCAGCTCCTTACCCTCAACACACACTTGACAGTTTAGCAGCCAATGGGAGTCAAAAGGAATTAGGAAGCTGACCTAAGGGTTAGCGCCAGATTGTCCACTGAGCAGTGCCAATGTGCAACACGCATGTTGCGTGGCTGCTGCAGGTGCTGCGTGCGCACCTGACCATGCTGGCGTTCCTGGACATCTTCCCTCAGGCCTGGGCTGAGATCATGGTGGTGAGCATGTCGGGTTGGAGCGCCTGGGCATGTGGGGTTGGAGCGCCGCTCTTGTATGCACGCATGCATGCATGCAGCCATCCATGGCCGTGCGTTAGGCTGCGCTTGCCACCTCCATCCTGCTGCCTTGCACGCCCGCCCACCTGCTGCAGATCGTGGGCAGCGTGTTGCGGGGGTGCGGTCGTGCCACCGCCTCGGCCGCCATCGCGCTACTCAACAGCGTGCTAGCGACGCACGCGCCGGGGCAGCTGATGAGCGCCGCCATGTGGCGTCAGGCGCTAGATGCGCTGGACCAAGGTGAGAGAGGGGCTGAGGGGCTGTGGCTATAAACGCTGCTACTCTAAGATGCGAACCCAACACCAGCCGAACCAGCTGCATGCCTGCGTGCGGTGAAGTGGGAGACGTGTGGTGGGGGACCTGTGGTGGGGATGGTTTTGCGTGCAGTTGATCCAGGCACTGCCCTGCGGTTGCAAGCTTGTGGTGTAACCCTGTGTGCAGGGCACAGGTTGTGGTTGGGGACGATCAGGTTGGGGGTGAAGCGGGGAAGACGAGAGGGAGGGCAGGGAACGGGTGAGCTGCAGGTCCTTGGCAGATGCTTACATGGACTGCATGAGCAGCGTTGTGACCCCACACCTGGACTCTCTGTCGCTGTTGCCGGCAGGTGTGATCTCCATGACCTCCCCCTGGACTCCTGCGCAGCTGCAGGCGCGCACCGAGCTGCTGGCGTGCATCACATCCATCTACGGTGGGGAAAGGGGAACGACTTGGAATTCGTAATACCGGTATCGCCCCATGCTGCAGACTTTCATTTCCGGGACTGGTGCGCGCGTTTTGGAACGGCAATACGGCATACTCACTACGCATGTGCACATATTGGTACGGTACCTTATGCCCACTCCTGTGTACGCGCACTGCCGTCCACCTCTGCTCATAGCTTCACATGGGCTTGCTGATGCTCTGCCTGCTGGCTGCCGTCGTGTGCATGTCACCATGCGTGTCACTATGCGTGTCTCCGTGCGTGCATATGTGTGCACCGCAGGCTGCCTGCGGCCTGTATTGGAGGCGGACGACGTGCGGCGCTTTGTTGGCTGGCTGGTGCGCTTCGCACGCTATCCCGTTGGCGCCGACGACTCCGCCGCTGTGCACCTGTGCAGCGTGGGGCCCGTGCAGAAGGCGGCGCTCGCAGGTCTGCAGGCGCTGGTGCCGCTGCCGCCCGGCTGCGCGGCTGAGGTGTGGCCGGACGTGCTGGCGGTGATCTGCGACATGGTGTCACCCTTCAAGACACTGCCCATGCGCACCTTCGCCAACCAGCTGGTGAGCCCCCGTCCTGCTGAGTAACGGCATTGACTATACCAACGGCATCTAGAGCGCCCGATGCTGGAGGCTGTTTGGTGTAGTCAATGCCATAACTCATGCCATGTCTCCTGCACAACATAGTTGGCAGTGCGCCCACACAGGAATGCATGCGCACGTGGCTAGGCCTCTCGATCTGGATGAGGGATGAGGCAGGCGCAAGGTGCAGCGGGGCTGCTGGGCGCTCCAATTCCATCCAGTATTGGCTGGTTTCCCGCATTAGTTCTAAGTACCGGTAGAACTGTGTCTGATCGGGGTGCGTGACGTGTTGATGAATCCAATACGCACGAGCCACTGCTGATGTACGGTGGCGTCTGCAATTCTGCATACACAAATGTGGGGGATCCATGAGCCTCAAGCCTACCGTGCCGCCCCCAAGTGCGGTCCATCGCACCTGGCGTCCCTGCCACGTGTGCATGCATGGCCTTACCTGTGGCTTACTCTGTGTGCGTTGTGCCACCGCGTCGGCAGGCCAAGGTGACAGAGCAGGGCCCTCGCGGCACCCGCAGCGCGGTGCCGCCGCCCGACATGCAGCAGCTGCCGGACGTGAGCGCCGTCATGGACGGTACGGCGGACGCTGACGGGCTCATGGGCATGCAGGTAGGCGTGCGGCCGCTGCTCCACATCATGTGCTGCAATTACACATTGGCTGCCCTTTACGTATGTAGCGTTTTGTAAGTCGCTCTTTGTGCTGTTTAAACGGGGACGGTCCACATGAAACCTTGTCTTTCTCACACGCGCAGGCATCGGGTGGCATGGGTGTCTGCTCTGGTTGGCCGCTGGCCTTGAGTACACTCATGCAAGTGTACCGCTGTGTGCGCTTATCGGGTCGTGCCATTTAACGCACGTTGCTGGTGAACGTGCGGCAGGACTGCAGTGCTGCTGGTCGTTTAATCATTATTACCATGGTGATACAAGTCCGCCTGTTGTGTGTATACTATGCTACTGGTGTGCTTGCCACCAATCCAACTTGCAGACGGATCTGCTGCTGGAGGCACGTGCCATGTCGCCCCAGTGGATGTGCCGCGCATGTGATCTGCTGGGCAGCTGGTACAAGGACCACGTGCCGTGGCAGGTGGGAGCGAATGGAGGGTGCTGGTGCTTAAGCAGCTGCTGGTGCTGATGCTGGTTGCGACTATGCCGATGCCGGTCCTGTTTTGCGCAATGGTGTTTTGCGCAAAGCTGATGCTGGTGCTGGTGCTGATGACGCCAAGCAAGTCGCACTAAGCTGCGGCCTTGCAGCCCTAGGATGTTGGCGCAAGCTGCTTGGCACAGCTGAGCTTGGTCTGAAACCATATATATACAGCTGCCCGCGCTTTCAAAGACCCAGCGCGTGCACGCATGCGTGTGCGGTACGCAGATGCGCGTGTCGACGTTCCCGCTGCTGGTGGCGTCGTTGAGCGAGGCCATGGCCACACGCCACCTCACGCAGCTGGACCCAGGTGAGGGGCCACGCAGCCTGACGCAGCCTGATGCACGCAATCTGACCTGAGCCTCCCCTGTTAACTGCCAAGGGACAACGCTTAGCTGTGCCTGCATGAGTACCATGGGGGGCGCCCAGGTGCTCATGGTGCGTGGTGCTCATGGTGCTGTGCGCAAGTCAGTGGCCGCAGAAGCGTTGCGAAGGGTTGTGAAGCGTTGGCCTGCCCCTACTGTGCCTGCTTGTTGGGTAGCGATTGCGTTGCAGAAGGAAGGAGTGCACTGGCCAAACGCCAAACCGCTGGCCGAAAGCCTCATATCCTCACCAGATAGCTGTAAATCTTTGGTACATGGACAGCAAACTGTTGACAGGGACAGAAATGAGGGGGACGATTGCGGATAGCGGATTGGGTAGCGGTGGTGCGTGTGTGGTGGACTGCCCCACGTTGGTCATGTGTGTTCAAGCCTTCAAAGGCGGGAGATGCGCTTGGGGCATATGACAATACTTACGTTCATGTGCGACACGTGCGTGTGTTTGCCTGTGTGTGTGACATAGGGGACGACCTGTGGCGCTGCGCTGCACGCGCTTTTGTGGCGATAGTGCAGAGCGGCCTGCCATCCATCAACATTCGTGAGCAGCAGCAAATGCAGCAGGTGCGCTGGGTGTGAGCCTCCTGTGAGGGAAGCGCACGTAAGAGGGGTGGGGGTGGGGGTGAGCACCGTGTGTGGGTGTGGGTGTGGCGGGTGGGTGTCCCGCAAGCCTGTTGATTGCCCTGCAATATGGCGACCTTGACGGTAATGAATGTCCAGACTGCAAATTCAGCCTGGGGACTTTTGTATATGTCTGCATGTTTAGGCATGGTCTCACTGGCAACACGTTCGCACGCATTCACTGGCGCAGGCTCAGAGCACGGGCGGCAGCGGCAGCGCTGGCAGCATATCCAGCCCGCTGTGGCTGACGCTCGCGCGCGCCTTCAACATGTTCTTCTTGGCCCAGGTGAGGCCAAGGCAGGGTAGGCAGGGTAGGGTAGGGTTGGGTTGGGTAGGGTGGAGTTGTCCCACCCAGCCGCCGCCTGGCGGTGCATCAGTGCATGCGAGTCACTCTGCTGATGGGGTTTGATTTGTTAATGGAATCGCGCTGGGTAGGGCTTGGCCACCGCCAGCTGCATGCGGAGTGCAACGAAGCACGGGACATTTCACTGTGTGATTCCGCCGTTAACTGCATGCGCTGTGCAATGGGTTGTGCTGGCGTCCAAACTGGGGTGTCGTCTTTCATGCGGTTGTTAGTGTGATAATGGCTGAAGATGCCCTGCTGACTTGGAACACTTCCTGGGTTTTTTCGCATGCGCACATTCATGCACGATAACGCTGGTGGCGCAGGACATGCCCGAGATTGCGGGCGTGGACGACGGCACGCGCCGCCCCTCGTTTGCCGGCCGCTCAGCTGTAGTGGACGACGTCGTCGCGATGGGAAGCTTCACGGGCTTTGCCACGCTGCCGCTGCCCACCAGCGCTACAGCCTCACTCTCCGCCGGCGCCGCGATCGGTGCGGCGGCCGCCGCCGCCGTGGGCGAAGGCAGCGGGAGCGCGGGAGGCGCCAACGGCCGAAGCGCACGGGACTCTATCGACGGCGGCAGGGGCCCGCTGCCAACAGCTCCCACGGGCCTGCCTTCAGCGCCCGGCAGCAGCGGCGGCGGCGGCGGCGCTGGCGCTGGCGGGAGGATGTACACGGGCACGTACGCGTCGCCGTTCGCGGTGGGGGCGGTTCCGCCGCCCACGTTGCCCGCGGCGGCGGCCGCCAGCGCTGCCAGCGCTGCCGCCGCCGCCGCTGATGGCGAGGTGCTCGCGCTGGTGCTGGACTGCCTAACGGACACGGTGCTGCTGGCGTCGCAGTACGCTCCAGGGGAGGTGCGGCGCGCGCTGGTGCGCGTGGTGGACGCAGGGGCGGCCAAGCCGCAGCCCGGGGAGGGGCTGCTTGCGGCGCCCGCGCGCTTCAGCCACGTGTGCCTGTCCAAGCTGTACGTGCTGTGCTGCCGCGGCCAGGAGGGGGACATCAAGGAGCAGAGCACGCGCTGCCAGCTGGAGGTGCGCGTGAGCGGGTGCTACGAGAACGTACGACCAACAACGCACGCCATGTTATGTACTTGTATGTCATCTGCAGGTGTTTGTGTTGTGTTGTGTGTGAACGGGTGTGACTCGTACGTTGGTACCGATATGCACTATCACAGCGAATGCTGTGCATGTGGTGCCCAAAGGTTGCACTGTGGGCGGGGGAGGGGAAAGCGCATCTTGTTTTCCTTGGGATGCTACGATAGACCGGGCGGGGCTTGTACTGAAGGGTTACGGTGCAGGTTATGGTGCACATCACTATGCTGGGTCGTGCTTGGCATTTTGAGGGGTGCCCAGCGCAACACACGTGCACGCACGCGTAAGCTGAGTACCAAAAGGCAGAGCACACTCGCAGGGTTTCCGTGCACATTGCTGCATACTGCGTCCACACAAACGGCTGGCGGTCCCCACACGACTCACCCTCGCTCCTTCTGCGTTCTTCGTGTTGCTACTGTCCCACTGTTGTCTTCCCCACAGGTGGCGCAGGTCGCACTGCCGGTGTTCGTCGACCGAGCGGAAGCCATCTTCACTGCATACGCCCGCAGCGAGCGCCACCTTGTCGCGCTGCAGCAGGCCATCGCGGCCGCGGTCATGGCCGCCGCGCCTGCACCCCAGCCACCCAGCCCGCCGGCTGCCCCCGCCCCCGCCAGCAGCACCGCCACGCCCGCCATACCGTCCTCACCCCAAGCCACCTCTGGGGGGGCTGCGGTGCCGCCGCTCGGCAAGCCCCCGCTGCCCCCTCCCTCGGCGGCCAGTAGCGGGGGACTGTCAGCAGCGATGCTGTCAGCGGCGCAGCAGCAGCAGCACCAGGCAGCGGGCAGCAGCCAGCAGTTGAGCCCTCAGGCCAGCAGTCCGGAGTCACCAATGGCCGCGATCGTCTCCGCCACCTCGGCAGCGATCAACGCGCTGCGCCGCAACCCGTCGAGCTCCACGCTCGGGGGAAACAGCTTCAACAGCGCCAGAGGAGGCGACAGCCTTGGGGGAGCGGCGGCGGCGGCGGCGGCCCCTGCCCTTGCCGTGGTGGCGGCGCCCGCACTGCCCCCGGCGCCGCCACCCGCGCTGACGGCGGCGCTGGCGGCGCACAGCGCCGCGCATGCGCTGCTGACAGCGCGCGCGCTGCACGCCCTGGAGCTGCTGGGTCAGCTGCGTGTGCTGCCGGTGGTAGCCGACTCGCTTCTCGCATCGCGGCCGGCGCTGCGGCCATGGCTGGACGCGGTGCGTTCCGCCACCGGCGGCCCTCGCGCGCGCGCTGCCGCCGCCGCCGGCCCCGGTGGCCTCTTGACCCCCCCTGGCTCTATCGCGTCCGCGTCAGTCACCACCTCCCGCCGCGCCAGCTTCAGCTCAGCTTCCGGGGCCGTATACGACGTATCGACGCTCGCGCTGTCGTCGTCGTTGTATCAGCCGCATGACGGGTCGGCAGGCGGGGGGGGCTACGGCCCGCCGTCTCCGGGCCCCTCACCGCTGCCGTCCCCAGCTATGTCTGGAGCGCTGCAGGCACGGCCCAGCATGGGCGCGCGTCTCGGCAGCCACCAGCAGCTGATGAGCTTGGGCAGCGGCGGTGCAGCGGCGGGCACCGTGGCTCAGGCGGCGCAGCAGGTGCAGTCGCAGCAGTCGTTCGGCAGCACAAACGCGTTGAGCTCCGGCTTTGGCTTCCTGGCCGCCGCGTTTGGCGGTGGGGGCGGTAGCAGCGGCGCAGCCGCAGCCGCCCTCACATCGCGTGAGAGCGGTGGCGGCGGGGCGCCCGTGGGCCGCATCGGCAGCACCAGCATGCGCCCGCGTGCCCCCGGCGGCGCTTTCAGCCATTTGAAGGAGCAATCCCACCTCGTGGCGCTGTACGGAGCGCTGGTGGAATGCATGGCCACCTCGGATGGCGCCGTACGCAATGCGGTACAAGCGCTCCTCGCGCGCGTTGGCTTGGAGCTGGGCCTGGTGCCGGCAGCCAGCCCGGGCGGCGTGGCGCTGATGGCGGTGCTGGGAGAGGCAGGGGGGATGGAGGGCGGGGGCGGCGGCGAGGCGGACGGCATGATGATGTCGGTGGTGTCCCTGGCAGAGGAGTTTTGAATTTGGAACTCCTGCACGCTTCAAAATTCATATTCTTACCCGCACATTGTTATTGCACTACCACCCAGGCAGAAGCCGAGCGAGTAGTACCGGTGGCCAAAGAGCACATACTGTTGTCTGCGTCTGGCTGGAGCATTATTACATGGTACTCATGCCACCATCAAAGTCTGCCCGGGACACCGCCACCATGTACGGCACCTGCACTGCTGCACCGCTGCACCACATGCGGGCAGGGCTGGACCTGACGGGGATGCGTACAAGGCTGCGCGGTCGGAGCGGCAGCCGCTGAAGGTTGTGCTTCAGCGGCATTGGCGGATACACGCAGCGATGTACAACGATTGCATGCATATGGCACGCTGCATCGGTTGCGGCGCTGTCAACCGTGACTTGTGCGTGTCGTAAGGCCGCTCGAGCGTGCGTTGTGTGCACTGCCTCCCTCTCTGTTTCACGTGCTTGACCGACCAACATCCTCGTGAGTCATCTGAACTTGACATGCGTTACCATCAAATCCACACCAAGATTGTGGTGTAGTATGCAGGCATGGGTGCTCATCGTACGGTTTCCCATGCAACCACCCTTTCAGCCAAGCATGTGGGACATCACCGCTGCGCGTGCTGCCTTCCCACTGGCCTTGCCGCTCCCTTCCTTTTGCACCCGGAGCCCAGCAGCGCATTGCTTGGTGCATTCCCCCGGCTGTTCTGCTCTGCTCTGCTCTGCTATGGGGATATCGTAGGTCACGGCCCCTCACAGGCTGTCGCACACACTGCAAGATCAATCACACCATTTGCTGCTGGACAGTGAGGCCCAACGTGTACCTGCCAGTCAATCACACCCTGTGAATTCGCCTCCTTTTAGCCTCCTTTTACCTGTATGTTGATGCCGCGCTTGTGCACCTGTCACTGCTCACAACTTAGCGCTGCCCGAAACACAATGCTGCCCTGCATCATGCATTTCACTGCGTTTTGCTGTCCAGGATAGCCTTGCGCTGCATAGCTGTGAGAGCGGCCAGTAAAGCAACTCAAGTTGCTGGCTGCGGCCTGGCATTCCGCATGGTGTCTGTGCCCATCCCGTTGGGGTGGTGGGCAGGTGGGTGATACCTGTTACATATCCAAACAGTCGCACTGCTGAGCAAGTGACCTGAGCGGTGCACTTCAGATGTGTAAGCACTCATAAACGTTACTGGTAAAGCAGGAATGAACACTTCAAGGACCACCAGCAGGCAGCTCATACGCAACACCAGGGGACCTTTCCGAGTTTTGGCTTGTTGATTTGCATGTCTCCTTATGCATGGGCCTTCAGACCAGTGCCCGTTTAAACTTGGTTCCAAAGGTGGGAACTGGCTTGTGAGTGGCGAGTGGCGTGCTTTGGTCGCGCTATGACATGGTTGCGTAGGCCGAATTGAGGACTCACCTGAGAAACCCGTTGTTGTGGGTTTACTACTGTTTTGTGTGATTGGATTAAGCGCACACCTGACCGGCCTATTTTCAAAGCGGCAGTGAAGGTGCACGCTTCACAGTAGTGCGATGGACAGTTAGGCAGCAGTGGAAGCTAACATGCCACACTGTCAGGTTCATTCGAGCGCTGCCTGTCCTGCACGTGCACACTCCACATCTCAGTGTAGTAGGCATCCCAGGCCAGAGCAGCAACATGATAACATGAATACAGCATCGGACACGCTACACATGACATCCGTTCGT
>BDDA01001143.1:18506-32543 GCA_001662385.1 Chlamydomonas asymmetrica | reverse complement strand
GGGGGGGGAAGGGGGGGGAAAACAAAATGGGTAATGAGTATGGGGTGAGTGTATAGGGGGGGGAGCTTTCGGGCACTGTCTACGCCACCACCCGGTCTGCAATAGTACAATGGTTACCCACAGGCCATGGGCCTGTTGCGCACACGACTGCATAATGTGTTACCGCCCATTGCGATGCCGTACGCCCATTGCTATGCCCTCCCCGCTGTCTTTGCTTCGCACCGAGTCATGGGGCTATGGCGCGTCATCTTACGTTACTTACGTCACGGCTGATGTGGCATGAATGCTTTCCTGCCTGTCGGTGGAAAACAATGTGCATACCGTATGCAAGTGAATGGAGTGGATGTGCTGGGAGTTATCCTATTCTGAAGAAGAGAGATAGAGAGAAGCAGGTCCCGAGTGATGCAGGTGGCATTGACCGACAGTAATGCGGCCGTTTCCTTATAATCTTACGCTGTGTAACGCTCAAGTGCTGAACTGCACCACGGCTCAACCACGTTCTTGCTGGTGCTGTATGCCCCACGATGAGCAAACGCAGTCACAGCAACTTTAGCAGCAACGACCCCACGCTGCGCCTTGTGCTTGCAGATGAAGAGGGCGAGCCCTTAGTAGTAGACGGATTAGTGGCTAGAGTCTGCTCGTCCTGCGCCCGCGGACTGCCGTTTGACGCAGAACAGTGGAATCTTTCTGGTTTAAACGTGGAGGGCGCACCAGTTAGCCGGAATGTGGCTGTGCACTGGCTGAACGCAGTCCACCGCACTGTCCAGGCAACGAACTTTGAGGATATAGAAGCAGTTGACCGCGCTGATGGTTTGGTTCAGCTGCTGGCTTTTGCGGACGCAGTAGGGACAAGCAGGGGAGTGCTGAACAACATGGTCCAGCTACGCGACACCCTGAGAATGCGTGTGACTCTGGGTCCCACGGACGTGGAGCTTGACATGGGCGGCACGGTATACCATTTCGATGATGAGGACCCACTTGCGCTTATGCGCAACACAGGGACAGTGGCAGGATACGGTGCAGAGGTCGTTGCACGGGCTGAAACGCAGGCGCAAGTGGTTGCGATGTGCGAGCAGGTTGCGTCACAGACGGAGCAGCTGCTGTACTTTGCCTACAAGCTGGACTTGTTGACGCTGGAACGTCAGTTGGAGCGGTTTGTGTTGGGCTGCTCCTTGAGCTCCCAATCCCCACTGATTGCGGACGAAGTCTTGAACAAGAGCCTGATCAGCAAGCGCGTAGTGGACGCAGCTGCTGGCCGCAACTTGGACCTATGGAAAGACAGGCTGAAGTCTTTCAGCTGCACCTTCATTGGCCATGATGCGGCTTTGATGGTGAGGCCCGTACAGCCCTTTATGTTGCAGGCAGCCAGGTTCAGGGGCGAGTTGAGTAAGCCCTTTATGGGGTCTCCCACGGGCACCGTGGTGGACATAGTGATCGACCTGTTTGGAAAAGGACAGTGCCAAATCGGCGCTTCCACGTTCCTTGCAGACCTGCGCCTGACGCCACAATAGGCGCGCCGTGCAGCCAGCTCAGCTGTGTACGCCCTCAGGTGCACTCCACCAAGCTCATGCAAAGCACCACGCCCTGCTGTTGAGCTTGACACAAAGGTACACGAATGATTGTTCAGCGTTGCCTTCGTTTCCACTCACCAGCCTGGATGGAGCCATGCACTGCATGTGATGCATATGTACCGCCGTTTGCATGCCATGCAAGCACCACCTGTGATGGCACTTGTGCAGCGGATAATCGCACCCCTCCGTGGTTATGCCTGCTTGACGGCATATCAGCCTAATCAGCCTACACATGACATGGGCACATGTGACGTGGGGCTGGTCGATTGTGTCGTGCCAAGTATTGGTTCCTTCCTTCAAGTATGCGCGTGTGAGGATGCCTGCACAGGTAATGCAGTTCCGGTTGAATGTGTTTAGGCATTGACCGGCAGCGCTCCCGGCTGCTGGCCGGTGCGCTCCTCGCTGGCCCTCCCGGTGGCTCACTGCAACCGTCCTCCACAGAGCGCATTATTGGCGCTCTGGAACACTGCTTGTCAGCATGCAGTGTAAATGTACGTACTCTCCTTGGGGGCCGGTGGACAGTGCTGGACCCGCTAGAAGCTGCATCAATTGGGCAACTGGATGGACAACTGCTTGCGACAAGAAGCTTGCCTTCCTGCATGGCTCCCCTTACTCCCCTCAGATATCTTTCCATGCCACGGCTGCCACCCTGCCGTGGCTCGAGCACAGGCACACCTCGGCCTGCCGTTGGGATGCATAACCACCCAGCTGCGTTCTTGAGGCTGCTGACTGTACCACCACTCGGGGGGTGTAATACCAAGATCTGTGCATAGCGTGTTCCTCTCGTACTGCATGCATGCTTCCTGCTTCCCATACCCTGCCATGCCTAACCACCCGTATGTAAAGTTACACACCACTGCCACGCGCTGTGGCATGACAGGTGCTCGCAACTGGGCAATTTGCATGCAATGCTGAAATGCATGATGCATGACACAGCAGTTCCATACGGGATTAACGCTGCTCTGTGCCAGCGCTAGGGCGGTGCCTCCTTGCAACCAACGACCCGCGGCTGCCGCCCGGGCATCGCCAGTCAGGGTCCACCAGAGGAATGCACGGCAGCTCGCAACGCAGCAGCTGAAGCGACCCAAATCGAATTCGGGCGGGCAGGAGGTTCAGGCATGCGCACGCGGCAGGACGAACTGAGCTGAGCGGCATTCAGTGGTGCCATGCCATGCCATGCATGCATGCATGCATGATTGCAAGCCATGCATGTGTGGCCAGTGGCGTTATGTTAGGCCCTGGTGAGGCCTGCTGAGACACATCGACCACCAGCTCGGCCAAATACACAGGAATGCAGCCGGGCAGAAGGCGCTCAGGTGCAGAAATGCAAAAGTACGTGCCCTGCCAACTACAATCTGTACTGCTACCATCTACTATCGCTGCCTCTGCTGCCATGCCCGCTTTGTACTATTGGAATTTGGAACTGCTAGTTGCCACGCGCACTGCATGCTGCCAGGCCCGGCCTGGATCACATCCAAAGGGGCAATGTCGCCGAACATGCTGCTTGCTTGCACGCACTGTGCGCACAACTCAGCATACGCAGGCGTCCCGAGGCCGAGGATGCATGCACGTTCGAATCAGCAGCAACAGCACACACGGCCATGCCAGTGCCGGGAGTGCGTCGAATCGCTGAAGAGCGCAACCATGCAAGCACTGACGCATGGATTCTTATTGCAGATGGGCGCACAGGCGGACAGGCGCATGTCGCACTACCCCCCCGCGTTGTAGCCGACTTCATTAGCGTATGAACGCCTGTCCGCCTGGGCCCAAATCACACACCCTCAGTCCCTCGCCATCCTCCATCCCTATGCATCGCCTAGAACCATCGCAGTCACCCATGAGTGGGGTCTGGTTGGGCAAGTGCTGGTAAGTCAATCATGTGATCATCAGTGCTGCATGGCAGCTGAAGTGGGTCGTTGGCGTCATCAAAGCACTGATGATCACATGATTGACTTACCAGCACTTGCCCAACCAGACCACGGGCAGCACAGCGACGATCGCTGGGGGGACTGGCGTTAAACACGCAGCAGGCGGTTGACCCAGCAGCAGGCGCGCATACAACTAGCGGCGGTGCTGACTCGATGCGCGCTAATCAGGGGAAGGGCACTGGCGGACGCTGGTGCACGTGCACGCATGCGTAACGGAGCTCCATGACTGGAACTGGCAGGCACTGGCAGGCAAGATACATGGCCATGATGCGCAAGGCGCACAGTGTGCGATGAAGTAAACCGCTTGTGGCGCTGGCGGGTAGGTGCCCGGGACGTGTCGGTGCCCTGCTGGTGGCCGTGCTGAGCATGCACTAGGCGTGGTGCACACACCTGGTGTCTCGTATGAGCCACCCTCGGCTTACGACTCTCAATTGAGCCACATTAAGGTGTCACATCAGCCCGAGACCCTGGTTGCCTGGTCACTTGGAACTAAATATAATTGGCAGTGCAACAGCCTGCCTGCAAGACAATTCACTGGGTACGGCTTTCCTGCAATCTCTGCTGCGGTGCTGCGGCAACGCTCAACCACGTTCCTGCCGCTGCTGACCGCCCACCGGCCTGCGAGCCTGGAATGAGTAAACGCAGTCGCAGTGAGCTAGGCAGTGACGACCCCACGCTGCGTCTTGTGCTCGCAGATGGAGAGGGCGAGCCCTTGGTGATAGACGCCTCTGTGGCTAAAGCGTACTCATCCACCGCTCGCAAACTGCCGGACGACGATGACCGGTGGGATGTTTCTCGGTTTGTCAATGAGGGCAAACACGTTGGCCGGCTTGTGGCACTGCAGTGGCTAAATGCTGCTTACCAACTTGTCCATGGAGAAGATTATGAGGCCGTCGCACCAGTTGACAGCGCTGACGGCCTGGTTCAGCTACAGACTTTCGCGGACGCGGTTGGCTCAAGCCGCGGCATTATAAACAACATCGTCCAAGGCTGCAACCACCTGGTGATGCATGTCAACCTGGGTCTTGTAGAAGTTGAGCTTAATATGGACGGCAGGGCGTATTTTTTCGGCAAGGAGGATCCACTTTTGCTTTCGTTCCACACAGCGACATCGAACAGTGCGGAGAGCGTGGCACGGGCGGCAACGCTGGAGGAGGTGGATGAGCTGTGCGAGCAGGTTGCGTCACAGACAGAGCAGCTGCTGCACATCGCTGAACTTGTTGACGCTGGTGTCGCATGTGGAGCAGTTTGTGTTTGGCTGCTCCTTGTGCCAGTCTTACTACAAGTCCCTGTTAGTGGCTGAGGAGGCCACTACCGGCCGTTTCCACAAGAGCTTGATCAGCAAGCGCGTAGTGGACGCAGCTGCTGGCCGCAAGTCCTGGGTGTTGGGCATCACGGACGACAGCTTGGCACGTCCGAGCTGCTCTTTTGTGGAACGGGCTGGGGCCACCTTGGTGGTGAAGCCCCCAAAGTCCTTTTCCAAGCCTGTGGCAAGGTTCAAGGGCGAGCTGCGTAGGCCCTTCATGTGGACACCCGCGGGCACGGCAGTCGACGTAGCGCTTGACCTATTTGGCAAAGGAGAGTGCCAAATAGGCAGGCGCACGTTCCTGGCGGACCTGCGACTGGAGCCTGCGCAGGGGCCAGCAGGGGCGTATGCAGCAGCCTTACCCGCCCACCACTACGACAACTACAACCATGCTTACGGTATGGTTTACCAAGCTCACAGTCCAGCTTACCAAGCTCACAGCCCAGCTTTCAGTCCATGATGATCAGCATGTGGACGTGAATATTCATACGCGACGTGTACGCTGTGGTGTTTTGGCGTCTCCATGGCTTCTGATGCTCACTACCACCCCACGCACGCTGAGCCATGCCCGGGCGAGCCATGGCACGACTGCAGCCTGTACGTCTCCAACCACGTCGACCATCCCAGCATCTCTCATTCCCATCCACCAACTCCCTTTCCAACATTCATCATCCCTACCATTTCAGTGTCCACCCTATCGCATGCCTGGCGTGGATGGTTGATGGCTGATGTGCTGCATACCGCACCTCCTGCGACACTCACCTGCAGCCATGCTGCCCTGCCTGTCACGTGCCCAGTGTTAACCGTGCATGCGCTTAAACGCTGGCGTCACACCCGCATTCATGCCCACAGCAACGCATGCATGCTGCTGCTGGGTTCAGTTTCCTCTCCTTCGGCCTAGCTGGCATGCACCTTTGCAGTAGCCAAGTAGCTGACCCGGTCGCACGCACTCACAGGTTCATCCATGCTGACTGTTGTGTTGGCTTTCCCTGAAACTGAGAGCCCTTGCAGCGACTCCTCCACTGCCTCCCGGTCTCCCTGTATATGTATTAACACGTGCAACACCCTACCTGTCTCCAATTGTACTCTTACTTCCCTGCACACGTTACAGTGTGACGTCTATCAGTTGGGCATTTGCATGCATTTGCGTTCATTTGATTGATTCGCCACCACGTATGCCAACTCCGGAACCATGTTTCGGAGCCTTTCCAAAAACTGTGGATGATGCAGATGCATGTGTTACCACGGCTTGTACAGAGCCAGAAGAAGAGACGCTGATACGTCTGACACCTGTATCAACCTGTTTCATGTATCATCTCGATGTATCATACACTAACCCCTGTAACGACTGACACTCTTATCCTGGTGCTCTGCTGTGCTAGCCGCGCTATGTGCTGTCCTGCTGTACTTCACTGCTGTGCATGCATGATTGTATGTGCCGCACTCGCTCGCCCCACCGCTTGTGAGAACGCAGCTGCACACAAGCAACACGAAACAGCTGCATGCATTGCACTCGCCGTTCATTGTGGCCGCACCTGTCGAGTTGCTTTGCGCACTCATCCTTCCTGCCGCAAAGGGAGGTCTGTGACCGCACAACGCTTGTCGTGTCAGTCCTCAGAGGGAGGGTAGTGCCGCACTACCCGCCGTTCAGCTCCAGCGTTGCTCAGCGTGGCCAGCACGGCACGAACGTACACCAGTACACCACACATCAGGCTTTCATGACACCCCATGATGCCAGCAAGCTCACATCACATGTACATCACATGCACACAGGATTTAGGCTCCCCACTCCTCACTCCAACGCAGCCGCATGCACGTCCTCCTGCGCTGGAAATCTTGCGCTCAGTTGGATACCCGGTTGTATAGAACTACCGTATGTGAGCTTCTGGCTGGCGCAAAATGCAAGTTTCATGCATGAGGCATGCATGTTGAAAGATGCAGCGCTCTCAGGTCTCAGTCCGTTGCTGACGCTGCTGAGGAGCGTCAACAGCGTTGGGCAGGCGCCCCGTGCATGCTGAATTGGTGTGGAACCAGCGGCATGCGTTGTGGCTGGACGAGCCCGTTGTGCTGATGAGGAAGGGAAGGATTTTTACTTTTTAACCACCCAGGTAAGGTATGCGATGCGCAGGGTAGCGTAGGCAGTGGTTGAGCGAGTGGTGCATGCTGCATGCAAGTTGGCGGTTATGAAACTGACGGCGGCACCTTTTGGCACGCTTTCCCGGCGCACAGCATTGCGGTAGTGCATGGAGGAAAGGTCAGTACACTGTAGGATGCACTGTGGTTGATCGTTTCCGCATGCACGGCAAGCTGTTGCCTGCATTTGGAAACACTCGAGCACTGGGCGTGTGCTGCATTCCGCGTTGAGAGTGCCAGGCGTAAGCCTGGCGTGCACTTCCGGCGCTTTGCAGGATGGAGCTGGCGAGCCGCCCTTGCAGGAGCTGCATGGCCGTCATTGGGGGCCCAAAATTGCATGCTGTGTTTGCGTGTCATCAGCGGAAACTAGCAACGTGCCATGCAACCGCTGCTGGGGCATGGCCACGCCACCACGCTCTGCTGCTGCCCCATGACAGTAGATGTCAATCCTGTCGCAAGGCTGAAACAAAGACGCTCGTGCTCAGATTGGCAAGGCATACAGAATCCCTCCATAGGGGTCTCCTGTGTTCCTGTATTACTGCACTCTAGCACCACAGCATCACCACTTTCGCTGCAGCTGTGGGCAGCCCCTCGCCAGTCATGAGCAAGCGCAGCCGCAGCGACCTCATCAGCGACGAACACACGCTGCGTCTTGTGCTTCCGGATGAAAAGGGCGAGCCCCTGACTGCAGACGCGTTCGTGGTGAAAGCATGCTCGTTCTGCGCTCGTGGACTGCCCGGCGATGCAGAGGACTGGGATCTGTCCGGCTTGATCGTTGAGGGCAAGCACGTCAGCAGGCAAGTGGTGCTGCACTGGCTAAACGCTGCTTACCAGGCTGTGCGGGCAGAAGACTTTCACGACGTGGAACCAGACACTAGCGCTGGCGGCCTGGTTCAGCTGCTCGCTTTCGCTGACGCAGTTGGGTCGAGTAAGGGCGTGCTGAACAACATCGTGGAGGACTCGGACTCGCTGAAAATGCTCGTTGCTCTGGGTCCAACAGACCTGGAACTTGCTATGGATGGCAGGGGATATTATTTTGGCTCCGAAACGCCCCTTCAGCTTTTTTGCTGCACAACAGACAGCAAGCAGGTCGTGGCGCAGGCCGAAACGCAAGCACAGGCGGACGCACTGCGCAAGTGTGTTACATCACAGACGGAGCAGCTGCTGTACCTTGCCTTCAAGCTGGATTTGTCGGTGCTTGAAACCTACATCAAGGTGTTTGTATTTGGCTGCTCCCTCTTACCGACTTCTCTTTTAATGGTCGACGATGAGCTCTCCGAAGATTTGCTCAGCCAGCGTGTACTTGACGCCGCCACCGGCTGCAAGCCTTGGTTGTTGGAACTATTTGGACCCACGATGACGACTGCAAGTTGCTCCTTTGTTAGAGGCAGGGAGGCAACCTTCTGGGCAACGCCGCTTTTGCCTTTGAAGCAACTGCCCATCAAGTTTCAGGCAAAGTTGCGTGCACCTTTCTTGGGGGCACAACCAGGCAAGGTGCTTGATGTTGAGCTTGACCTATTTGGCAAAGGAGAGTGCAAGATTGGCACTGACAAGTACCGTGTGGATCTTTCGCTGACATACAAGGCCTCGGGCTAGGGAAGCAACGCTGCTCTTCCTCTGAGAGAGAAGCAACGCTGCTCTTCCTGTGCATGGTTCCGATTCTTGTTTGCTTTTCGGGTCGGGGTAGTTGCATTTGCTGCTGCATCAGTCGGGCCATGCGGATTGTTGATGACGTGTACAGGTGGGTAGGTGGCGCTGCCAATTATTGGCGATACGACGTACGAATGTGTTTGATGCGTTCCTAGTTGTCGCCGGCACCCCCGCCCCCCCCCACGCAACGTTTTCCCACCAATCCTATCCCAGCCGTTTCTCATCGTTGGCTGCCGTTTCTCATCGTTGGCTGCTACAGCACAGACACACATCATCATCACAGATACAGAGATACTATGCATGCGGCGTATTGCTGCTCGGCTGTGCCTGGACGCTGGCGCTTTGCTGGTCGCCTCTGGCCTGACCCCGTTACGCACTAGCACTGTCAGTGCACGCTGTCAGTGTGGGTCCACAGGATTTGATTTGAGCACTAGTACTAGGCTTGATTGACACCTTAGTACCCTACGCTCGCTGGTGCAGAGGTGCTGCAGGACAACACCACATACGACAACACCTCCGGCATTTCATTATTCACTTGCTCTAGCAGCACTCCACTGTGGATTCTTGGATTCTTCAACCTGCAAACGTAGCGCGCGTTGTGTGGTGCCTTGTACTACCCATGCGCCGCATGCTGCCGCCCTTTCAGGTGCCAAGCGTGCGTTTGGACCCCAGCCTACGCCCAAACCGCGTTCCGCCTTGCTGGCTGGTGTGCATCTGTGACGCGCTACCTTGCTGTAGGTCTCCGTTTGGTCTTTCAGCTGACATGCCGTTGATCTATCCCTGCTGTGAAATTGCGTACGGTGATTGAAAAATTGCGACCCCTCTCGCTCCGCATAGCTGCGATGCATGCATGCTGACGGCCGTACCGGCTTCGTCTCACACCGCCTTGGAGCCACCGGGCTGCTGCCTGCTGCTCTCCCTCCAGACGTCGGCATGCCAGATTCATCTAACCATTTGCGTGAACCGCGACCGCATTTATGAGCCGCATTCACATGTTGATATGTTTGAGACAGCTGCGCTGCACTCACGATTCGTTTCGCACGAATTCGTCCAGTGCTTTGCACTGTGGTGTCAGGTCACTCAGGAGGAGTATGCATGCGTGGGTGGTCACTCATCAGACATCACTTTCTCTAAAGGAATGCACCCTCCCGGCTGCTCGCTGCTTGCTGCTGAGCCCTATGGCGCCACATCACCCACCCCATTGCGATGTCACGCATGTCGCGCTGGCGGCAAGCTCACACCTGCACCCACAGAATGTGTTCATCTGATCACTTGCAAGGCGTGCTTGTTGTGATACCTTCTCCCCTGTTGTACCACACGGCTGTACCGCTTACTAGGGCATCGCATGCAAGTTGCATGCATCTTGACGGAACCAAGCCAGCATTACAGGCTGTTGCGGCTGTTGCAAGGAATGGCGTTGCACATACACCGCGTGCACGTACAATGGCAGCCTGGGGTGGCTCGAGCCAGGATGATTAACAAAAATGCATTGCAACAATGGGAGGAGAAGCGCAGCAGCAGCAGCAGCGCCACACAAGTGCTAAAGCAAGCAAGGTGATTCAACAACTCAGCAAGGGCGAGCGCGCACGCATAGCAAACAGGCGGGCATGGGTAGGCACAACATTCGCCGCACAGGCAGAGGGCGCTGAGCGTGCCACGGATCACGGCGCTGCGGATCGTTGACACCGCGACAGCCGCGGCGCGTAACATGGCCCCTGCCCGATGACGAGGACAATAACAAGCTGCAACACAGGTTTTGGGCAAATTTACGCATGAACGCCATGAAGTAAAGGGCTGGTCAGAGACCCAAGCAAACAACTCACCGGGAGGTGCATAGTTACTGCATGAGGAAGTACGTACTTGGCCTGCAAGGCGTTTCTGGCACAGTCACCACATCGAAAGGGGGGTGGTGCATCCACGTATTCACGTCATCATTTCCCGACAATGCATGCAGAGCAGCGCTGGGTGGTGTATCGGATCGCAGCGGGTGCGGCATCCAACAATACACTGCGTCATCGGTCAAGAGTGGACATGGAACCAACACGTGAGCGCAGTGCAGCATGCTGGCAATCATCTCCATGACAGCAGCAATCTGCCTTCAGCACAAGCAGCAGCACGTCAGGCACCCCTACCAAGCAAGCATCACCCTGCAACGCATCAGTCCCATCCGAACAGTTCAAAGCGCATGAACCACCAGCCACAGTTTCGAAGGGTTCGACCAATCCGGAGCAACCACACATGACACGCGCACATTAGTACACAAAGCCAGAGCCTCGGCATAAGAGCATAGGAGCGCCAGGCGCCGGCATGCAGGCCCCCTAGTGTTAATACAAGTGATGACTAACCGAGGCAGTTATTCATGCACACATCTGCATGTGCCGGCCGCAGCATGCACACATGTACAAATGCATGAGCATGCATGGGATCCCAGGCTCACCAGCAGGCGTTGTGGTAATGCTGCATGCACATCCTGACGCCAACGCGTGCCCTGGAGCGTTACACTCTCCCTCCCGGCCTGCCCTAGCCCCAAGACCTCCACCTCCACCCCAAACTCCATGCACATCCAAGTGCGCTCAAGTCAGCGCAGAGCACTCTCGCTGCACTTCATTGATGCACACGGGGCCGCTGCATTGTCAAGGACGCAGATGGAGGAGTGCGCTCCGGCGGCAGCGGGATCCGCTAAACGGGCCGTAGACATATAGAGACACACGGCTGGTGGGCCTCTTCTTGCGCCCGTGAAACACTGTGTGCCAAATGGAATCAGCGTGGAGGCGTATGGTGAAACATACGTCCCCAGCCACCAACCCACAACGCCGACGACAACGCCAAGGACAAGACAAGGGCCACCACAAGTTCACAAGCAATCGCAGCAGGCAGTTGCAGCTGTGTGGACGCATGAAGGGATTTTGGTCTCAAGCTCCTACATACTACGGGGGGCTGGTGATCCGATTGAGAAGGTTCCCAAGAGGAAGGATGATCGAGGGCGACCTCGACTGCAAGCATGCGCGAAACGTAACACGCTCCACAACAACACGAACGCCGTTAGCCAGCCATTGATTCGACATCACAATCGCATGGCCAGGCCATCGTATCGTAACACATCCGGGCTCCGCTTGTTGCTCGATGGCTGCACCAATTGCCAATCCCATTTCTGCATTTGTACTGCATAGGACGGTATGGGAAGGATGCAGCAGAAGCTGCTTGACGATGTAGCGCGAGACGGTCTGCGTACAGCCACCACCATCCTACCGTGCACGGCGCAACACTGCAGCTCATCCCGCCATGCTGCGGTGCGTACCATACCGCCACCACCGTAATGCAGTCCGTGTCAGCCTTACAACACAGCCGTCAGCAGCAGCGCTGCCAGCAGTGCCAGCACCGCGACCACCATGGGTGCGACCGGCGCGCGGCCCGAGGCGGAGCCGCCTCCCCCGGTGGGCGCGGGGGTGGTGGTGGTGCACGTCGGGGCACAGGGAGCGGTGTCGGCGGTGGTGACGGCCAGGTTGCCGTTGCAGTCCCTGCAAAGAAGAGACGATAATCGGCACATACACCACCATTCAGCCCCAGCTCAGACGCGCCGACAAAATGCGGTAATGCATGATTGTTACGCGGGGTTTAATTACGGCGAGAGCCATGCACGATGAAGTGCAAGGTCCCGCAGTAGCATCCGACACGAGGCGGGAAACGCCGCTGTGGAAACCGTGGGAAAAGCAGCACAGGTGCGAGGGCATGCGTGCACGGGGGCTCACTTGTAGACGGTGGGGCAGATGACGCGAGGTGCGAAGGCGCAGCCAGTGAGCGAGGTGCAGGCGGAGGGCGACAGCAGCGTCACGCGCGCCGTGCCGTCGCCGCGGCCGAGCGGCTTGATGTACACCGGCTGCGCGTTGGAGGTGGCCAGCACGCTGGGGCTGAGCTCCAGCACCAGGTCTTGAAGCACCTGCGCACACGACGGCACGCGTGTGTCGCGTCAGAAAGAGCGCCCAAGGGGCATGCTGTGTGATTCCCGTGGGGCCATGCAGTGTGCATATGCGTACGCGTATGGATAGAGACTGCACCTGACCTGACCATGTGTCATGTGTGTCTTGATGTGTGATGTTGTGCTACATCAGGAGCGTGTCGGCCAAACGGCCCATGCTGCATCCCCCAGATGGAGACCAGGCCAGCAGGAGAGGTTCACCCAGCTAGGCGGTGGAACACTTGATCAGTAGCGTGTGGATCACTTGATCGACTCCCTTCCATGGTCCAATTCACTCCCTCCTCGCTTCCCCTTACTGCCCCCTTCCCGGGTTCGATGCACACTCCCGCTCGTCCACCCACTCATGGCCTGCATGACCACCGGCCACCAAGTCAACCAAGCATCCATACGCCAGCCTTCGGCGTGCTCAATTCGACGCGCTGCCCCGGATGTGAACCCCAGTGTGTGTGTGAACCCCAGTGTGTGTGTAGAAAGACTCGGTTCCCGTGGGGCCATGCAGTGCGCTTCCCGTGGGGCCGTGCAGTGTGCGTATGCATGATATGGGAACTGCACCTGAGGGTGGCGAGGTGTCTAGGCTGGGCCCCCCCAGTGCGTGTGTGAACCCCAACTCCAAGCTATACTGTACCGGTCCACTCGGTCCACTCACCACGTCCGGGTGCGCGACCGCGCCCTCATACCAGTCGGTGTCGCCGTTCACGCTGGCCTGGCCGTCTGTGCGCAGCACGTTGCCGGTGACGAGGAAGGGCAGGGTGGCGTCAGACAGGTCCGGGGCGCTGAAGCCAAAGCGGGCCTGGAGTGGGCACACAGACACACAGCGGTTTGCGAAGCAGGAGGAGCGTCAGGTGTGAGCGTGTTTGATGATACACCAGCTGCTGGCATGAAACAAGCTGCTGGTATGAAACTAGGGCATGCGTGCATGGAAGGTTTGGAGTGTGGGGGTGCTCGTCAGGCATGCCCGGTCTCAACGGTGCATGTTGTTGGACATGCCAGTGCGCTGTGCGGTGTACTGCTTGCTTGTGATTACCAGTGCACTCACCATGAAATCCTCCAGCTTGATCTGAGGGGGCTTCTTGCCCTTGCCTGCACGTAAGCAGTACACAAGGTGCGGGCACGCGGGAGGTGGGCAAGAGTATGAGCATGAACATGAACATGAGCATGGCGAACGCTGTGCACCCCCACAGAGCAGGAGCATGGAGTGCAGGAGCACAAGGGCCGCGTGGCTGTCCATTACGTTACACTGTTCAGGAGGCACGCGGGTTAAGGCCCAGGCCCGCATGAATGCTGGGTGCCTGGCCTGATGCCGGGCACAATCACCACCGAATTCTAATCGAACCCCATGCCCCAACGCGTGACGCTGGCTAGCACACCGACAGCACACGCTGACAGAACACACTTCGGGCCGCAGCTCTCACCGCTTGCGTCCTGGTAGGTGGTCTCGTCCACCAGGAACTGCACGCCCTTGAGCACCTGGCG